>JAQIFY010005422.1:0-11044 GCA_028533085.1 Varecia variegata | reverse complement strand
AAATCAATCAAGTAGTAGGTTGTGTTGGACTCCACAGGCCCATAAAAAGTTCATAATAAATTGGCGGGGAAACAGGCGGAGGAATGGAAAGTAAAAATTCCCTTTAATAAATATTAGGAAAAAAGATTTTGCTTAACCATACTATTTCTATGTCTCTGGCTTGGTGTATAGAAGAGAGTGCAGTAAATCCAAATTGAAGTGATTAGTTGGCTGATAATTTCCCTAGAGCTCTGAATATCCCACATTCTCTTCTGATAACAGACTTTCCAAGTTCCCTGGCCACAAGGATGGATTTGTGCCTTACGTTGGGCCAATCACAGTAACCCACCCACAGTCTCGGGATAAATCCAAGCAGAGCCATAGTCCTAAATCTACAAAAGAAACTGAAGTTGTATTTTAAAAACCTTGCCACAAAGAAAACTCTGAGCTGAAACAGATTCACTGGTAAATTCTATCAAACATTTAAGGAAGAAGTAGTTGGTCCAAGGGTTGTGGGTTATTATTAAGCTGACTTAATGTTTAAGGAAGAAGTAACACCAAGTCTATATAAACTTTCAGAAAGTAGAAAACGGACACTTCCCAACTTATCTGATGGGGCCAATTATTACCTTTGTCTTAAAACCAGACAAAAATATCTCAAGAATAGAAAACTATAGATGATCCTCACAAAAATAGTGCAGAAATCCTTAATAAAATAAATCCGGCAACATATATCACGCTAAAGTGGAAGCTTACTTCAGGAATTTAAGATTGATTTAATGTTTGAAAATTATCAATGTAATTTACCATATTACAGCAATACAGGAGAAAAACAATTGATCATCACAACAGATGGAAAAAAAATATGAAAAATTTAATACTCATTCATGATAAAAACTTTCAACAAGGGGCAGCCTAGAAGCAACAGCACCTCAATAACCATAAACACCCCTGGCACCCAGATCTTAGTTTCTGAATACTATTCTCCAATATAAGGAACCGAGGCTAATTGGAAAAGTGGTTGATTCCAGAGCTCAGGCAGGGAAAATACAAGATGAGCCATGAACATTTTGTGCTGCCAGAAAGTACAGGAAGTTCTCAAAAAAGAATGGGACATGTCAAATGAAAAAAGCTAACCTAAAGGAACTCTCAATGGCCAAATATGGAACGATTTGAACAACAAAATAATTAAAGTGCTGGATTATAGCCTACAGTATAAAATAAGTATCTGTGAGTCCATACTGATATAAATAAATTAAATACATGGTGGCGAGGAGACAAATGTAAAAGGACTGATAGAAATAGAAAATCATCACCAGGCAAACACCACAGTAATACTTGGGGAGGCAAGATTCCCTAATGCATGCTAAAATTAGTGGGAAAAATTTGAGGAGAAACAGAGTATTTGCATAGCTTCCAAGTATCTTCCCTTATATTTATTAACTACAATAGGAAATACAATAATTTTACTGTGGAGCAACTTGGCAGACACCACCTTATCCAAGTAATCTAGGTTAACATTATCAGTAAGACATATTGACATGACATATACCCTGATATGGTATTCCAAGAAGGGCAACATCACTTGTGTGGTATCCTTACCAAAAGTGTGGTATCCTTACCAAAACTAGATACGGTCATGACCATAACACTTCAGAGTAATAGTATTTTTTGTAAAATATCCCTCAATTTGGGTTTGTCTGAGTTTTTCTCATGAAAAATTAAAGTTAGGCAATTTTGTCACAGGTTAGAGGAGACTAAGGAGGCATGACAACCAAATGCCATGTGGGATCCTGAATTGTACCTTGGAACATAAAATGGGACGTTGGTGGAAAAACTGGTGAATAAAATCTGTAGTTCAGTTAATATTATTGTACCAATGTTAATTTGATAATTCATAATTGTACCAAGGTTGTGTAGGACATTAACATTAGGAAAGCTGGATGAAGAGTATATGAGAATTCTCTGTACTACTTTTGCAATTTTGCGTCTAAAATTTCAAAATAAAAAGATAAAACAGGCAGGGCGCAGTGGCTCACGCCTGTAATCCTAGCAGTCTGGGAGGCCGAGGCGGGTGGATCGCTCAAGGTCAGGAGTTCGAGACCAGCCTGAGCAAGAGCGAGACCCCGTCTCTACTAAAAATAGAAATTATCTGGCCAACTAAAAATATAGAAAAAGTTAGCCGGGCATGGTGGCGCATGCTTATAGTCCCAGCTACTCGGGAGGCTGAGGCAGAAGGATTGCTTAAGCCCAGGAGTTTGAGGTTGCTGTGAGCTAGGCTGACGCCACGGCACTCACTCTAGCCTGGGCAACAAAGCGAGACTCTGTCTCAAAAAAAAAAAAAGATAAAACAACCAAAAAAAAAAAAAAAACCCCATACAAACCTCTCAGCAAATAGGAGGGGAAAGATTCTTCCTCAGTCCAATTGAGGCCACATACAAAAACCTTGCAGTTAATATCAAACTTAATGATAAACTATTAAAGGCAAGAATGTTTCGCACTCACCACTCCTATTCAATATTGTATTGAGGTCATAGCCAGCACACTAAGGGAGAAGGAGGGAGAGAGGGGATAAAAGGAATACGGAATAGAAAGGAAGAAATAAAACTTTATTCTCAGATAACATGATTATGTACATAGAAAATCCTAAGGGATTTACCAAGAAGCTATTAGAACTAATAAATAAATTTAGCAAGGTCACATGATAAAAAGTTATATACAACAATCAACTATATTTCTATCCTAGTAAAAACAATCAGAAAATTAAAAATTTAACATTCTATTTACAATCACATCCCAAACAAGAAATACTTAAAGATAAATGTAATGTAATTTGTACAAAACCTCTATGCTGAAAACTATAAAATGCTACTGAGAGAAATTAAAGGAGACCTAAATAAATGAAAAAACCTACCACATTCCTGGATTGGAAGATTTGCTATTGTTAAGATGGTAATTCTCCCCAACTGGATCTACAGATTCAATATAATCTTATTTAAAATTCCAGCAGGCTTTTTTACAATCTGGTATTAAAATTTATATGAAAGTGCAAAGGACCTAAGAAGAACTAAAACAATTTGGAAGATTCAGAACAAAGTTGGAGGACTTACACTACCTCATTTCAAGACTTACTATAAATCTATAGTAATTAATCAAAACAGTATACAATTGGCATAAAGATGGACCTATAGTATAGGTCAATGGAACAGAACAGAGGTCAGAAATTAACATATGTTCAATTGATTCTTAACAAAGATGTCAACATAATTCAATGGAGGAAAGGAGTCTTTTCAACAAATGGTACTGAAACAACAGAATATTCATGTGGTAAAAATGAACCTCGATCCTTAACTTATACCACACACAAAGTGAAGTCGACATGGATTATAAAACTAGATGTAAAAGCTAAAACTGTAAAACTTCTGGAAGAAAACATAGGACAAAATATTTGCAACCTTAGGATAGCCAAAATTTTTAAAATAGACTGAAAATAAATCATAAAACAAAAAAACTGATCAACTAGGTATCATCAAAATTAAAAACCTCTGCTCTTTTGAAAGTCACCCTATGAAAACAAATAGGCAAGTCATAGGCTTAAAGAAAATATTTGCAAAACCTCTACTTTTGAGAGAGAGGTTTTGACAAAGGACTTGTGTCCAAATTACATAAAGAACTCTTACAATTCAATTAAAAAAAGGCAAATAGCTCCATAAAAAATGGGTAAAGATTTGAACAGACACTTCATTAAAGAAGATAGACAGATGGCTAATAAGCACTTGAAAGAATGCTTAATATCATTAGTCATCAGAGAAATGTAAATTACAACCACAATGAGAACTATCACACTTCTACTAAAATGTTACAATAGAGGGATTGACAGTATCAAGTGTCAAGTGCAAGGACTTAAAGCAATCCAAACTCTCATAATTTACTGACAGGAATGCAAAAACGGTATAACCACTTTGGAAAACAGTTTGACATTTTCTTATAAAGTGAAACATATACTTATCATATAACCCAACAATGTAACTACTAGTATTTACTCAAGAGAAATGAAAACATATGACCACACAAAGTTTTGGCCATGAATGTCCATAACAGTTACAACAGCCAAAAACTGAAAACAACCCAAATGTCCATCAATGGTTGAATGGATAAACAAATTGTAGTATATCATATAATGGAAATTATTCAGCTGTAGAAAGGAACCAACTACTGATATAAAAAGACAAATGGATGAATCTTAGAAACACTATGCTAAATGAAATAAATATATACTATATGAATTCATTTATATAAAATTCTGGAAAAGGTAAAACTAATCTATACTGATAGAAAGCAGTTGCCTGGGACTGGGGGACAAGGATTGACTACAAAGTGGCATAAGGAACTTTTTGGGGGTGATAGAAATGTTCTGTATCTTGACCGTGGTGGCAGTTACAAGAGTATACACATTTGTTAAAACTTACTGAACTGTAAACTTAAAATGGGTATGCTTTTATTATACATAAACTATACCTTAGTAAATTTGATTTATGAGGGGAAAAAAAAGCAGTCTCAGACTAACTTCACATGACCTTTCAGATCACCCCCTCAACTGCTAATTTTCTTTTGCTCTATATGGGACTGCCATTTTCAGGAACATGAGTGAGGCCTATAATCTGGGAGAGGCTTTGGAGTTGGGAGTAAAGGAATTTTTTAAATATTCATATTGACAATTTATCAGGAGTGATACAGATTTCAAAAAAAAAAAGAAGAGGAAAAGAACGAAAGGCATAGTCATAAGGTTCAAGTTTTTCCTAAATCTTTTCTTATCTCTACTTGGTAAATACCTACTCATTCTTCAAGACCCAAATCAAATGTTTTACTACTATAAAGTCCTTTCAGAAGCTTTAGCAGAGTTAATTACACCCTTTTATATGATCCTCTAGTGCAGCAGTCCCCAACCTTTTTGGCACCAGGGGCTGGTTTAATGGAAGACAATTTTTCCCTGGGGGTAGGGCAGCACAGAGCTAAGGTGGTGATGTGAGGATCGGGAGTGGCTGTAAATACAGATGAAGCTTCACTCACTTGCCTGCCGCCTAACCTCCTGCTGTGCAGCCACCCTCCCCCTCCCACCCCCTCACCCCCCCCCTCTTCCTATGGACAGGAAGGGGGTGGGAGGTTCTGTGGCCCAGTCCCTAACAGGCCGGGTCCCGGAGGTTGGGGACCACAGCTCTAGTGGTATGCACCATCCTTTCCATATATTAAAGCATTTATTACTTTGCACTGTTTTTCAACTACCTATTAACATTTCTGTTCTCCTCCCCACACCCATCCTGAGCTCACTGAAGACAGGATGGAATGTTACTATGCTTTGTTCTCTTCTCTATCTCCAACACCTAGTATACATCATAGATGCTCAACAAATGCTTGCTGAAAAAACCAAAACTGGTACAAAAAAAATCACATGTGCATCCAGATATGCACATGAAGAAACAGGTGGAATGCAACTGGAATTTGATTATCCTCCTCTAGAAAAAAAATGAAGGTTTTGAATAAATAAATCATTCATTATACTAATATGTAAAAAACCTAATGAGTAATAAAATAAGAAAATGCGTTAAAAACACTCTGAGTTTTAATAGATAATCAGGGTTAGGAGACATTCATCTATTCCTACATGCCATTTGGCATTGAAGGATCCCACAGGGCTGCCTGCAGTCTCTGTCACCTAGTTCTAGGTGCACAATTCTAATGTACCTTATACTTTTCTACTCTACTGCCACTATGGGCAAGAACGGCTTGATGTAATTTGGTAATTGGTCTACTACATGTCAGGTACTATACTAAACATTTTACACACATCATCTCTACTCTTTGTAACATTCTGCAAAGTAAGGATTATTTTCCCCAGTTAAAAGACAGTGAAAAGTCAGAAGATTTAAGGCCCTTGCCCCAAAATATAAAGTCCATATCAAGATTTAAACCCAAGTCTATCTGGCTTCAAAGCTCATGCCCTATCCATTGTACTATACTACCAATTCAAGGACTATATCCATTTACAGTACCTTAGTCAGATAAAAGTGGCAAATTAATTAGAGAAAAATGAAAAAAAAAATTTAAAAACTCTATAAACCAACAAGTCTATTTATATGTCCTTATGATCAGAGGTGATTAAATGAAATTATACTTTAGGAAACCAACAAATTATGGTAATATTTTAAATATCTTGACTACTCTGAAATGCTACCAAAGGTCTTTTTAAAATGTCAAGAATTTCTAAGCTGATGTGCTTAACATACCCAGTCTGCAATTCTAGTGGTAATTATGACATGTCTACAAATCAGAGTTACTTTTATGAAAACGAATGTATCCTTCAAGTACAGATGAAATTCCTCAGTTTAAGCTCTTAGCTGGTTCTATATAATTTCAGAATTCATGCCTCTTTCTTCAACTCTCATTAATTTTATTATTCTTGGCAACAAAAAAAACTTATCCATTGCTTTCCCTATAAACTTGTGAATGAAAATTCCTATTTCTCTTTGCTAGGTCTTATTTTTAGCTGCCATCTCTGGGAAGGAGTAAGTGTTGTTATGGACAAGTGTGTTAAGGACAAATAAGAGAGCTAAAATGCAAGGGTGGATGGCAAATAAACTGGTCCTGTGGATGAACTCCAACTCATTTCTGCCTAAGGCCCTGTGTTTAAAAGGATTCCTAGGCTGCATCTGGAGGCACTCACGAAGGAAACAGAGTAGTAAGGAAAGGTAGTGGAGAGCCAGTAAACTGTAGTTAGTAGCCTAGGGTTTCAAGGAGAGATGAGATTACAGTATCAAATGAGGCAGAGCAGCAGTCAAACACAAAGAATGAAAAATGTCCACTAGATTTGGTATTCAGATCACTGATGTGCTTATTGACAACATGTGTAGTAGCTTACGAGGAACAAAGTCAATAGGCTAAAGAAGAAATGAGTTCTCACACAGAGACAGCCAGTATAAACTACAGAGACAGAGCCAGTACACAGGATGACTGAAGAGTAAAATAGTTATATAGCGGATGAAGACAGACACAAGTGTTAGATGGATACAGTGGCCTTCTCAGGAGATGTGCCCCATCCTCTAAAAACTATAGGAAAGGGGTATAGAAGGGTACTTCTATAGATAAATTTGTAGAAAAGAGCAAAAAGTTAAAAATCTCAATGAAGTAGGATGTAAGGATCTCTGTTTTAAGTGAAGAGACAGCAAGGTCAAGAAGGGGAGTGAGAAGATTTGGTAAAGTTTTGAAGAGAATGAGAGTGATAACTAAACAGGCAAGCAAAAGGTATTCAGGCAAGACTGAATACTCAGATGAGACTAAATAATTAATTTAAAATAGCACTAATCTGTATGACTAGGTACTTTTTCTCTATTCCTCAGATATAGCAGTAGAACAGCAGACTGGGGATTGGGTTGGCATTTTGTAGGGGTACAGCAGAAAGACCGGGGCAAATATTGGAAGTATGTCAGTTACTCTGCTATAAGATCCAAGCCGGCTAGAGTAGGAAGATAGATTATAAGAAGAAAAATACAAACAAGCTAGTTATACTGCAGAGACTTAGAAGGATAAAATGTGTTTGTCACAGTGAGATGTCGGAGTTGAAGATTTCTGAAGAGGTGTACGTGTAGACGAGAAGAGGCACTGCAGCCCTGGTAAAGGGTGGCTAATCTTCACCTGGAGGTGATGACCACTGGCACTAAAGAAGTCCAGGAAAAGACTAGGCCTTTTCTGTTTGCGTACAATTATCTCTTAATCTAAGTTTCTCATTACCACTGAAAATCTCTGAAAGTTGTCAACTTCCTTAAGGTAAATGTAGAAGACATATTTTATTCAAAATGACAAAAGTCTAGAGAAAAAGCACAAATGCCTAGTTAGATAGCAAATGCTTGACTCTGGACAAATCACGGTATTTCAAGATTTGAGGTAATCCAGTCTGTCTATCCTCTTTATTCCTTAACTTCCCATTTGTAAAAATGGCAACAGTATAATCAGCCATGTATCCTTTACAAGATAAATATGAAGAGACACAAGATCATAAAGGCAAAAGTTCTTTGGGCAAAAAAAGAACTTTAAAATACAAAACTAACTCAGATACTTCTTTCAAAAAGAAAATATCAGGGAGTACTAAAAGAGAACAATTATATAAAGGAAGAGAAATTAACCTAAATAGCAACCCAAAAGCCCCTAAGAATATATCTACAGTTCGGGGGGGTGGGGCGGGGGGGACAAATAGCTACAAGCTTGCCATTAATTCAAAGTCAGTATTTTCTTCTGACTGACAGACTCAGGGAAAGACAAGACTAAATGAAAGTTACCTTATTTACTATATAGGAAAAGAAACTACTGTCTTCTGTAATATAAACTGTTAAAACCTAACAGCATTTATTTTTAAACAAAAACAATATTAAGGAGAGCTGGTAGAAACAATTTATACAAAGCTGGGTTTTGTTTAAGTCTGGCATTCATTTATAATTGCTTCCTTTTTTCAAGGCAAAAATATGTATTAATACTTCTAAAAATCAAGTTGTAAAAATTTACATTAACATGAAAAAACATTATTTTACAAAAAAATCAAAAACTTAAATACACTTCTAGCCATAAAATATCTGACCCTACTACACAAAATCAAACTAGTTACCTGAATTTCTGGGAATTAAAATACTTTATTCATGAAAGATCAAAAAAAAATTCCCTAGCAGCAACTCTGGCCTACTAATTACAAATGGGCTTGATGAAATACACTCTCTCTCTCGTTCTCCTCACTTTTAGGTTAATTTAACTATCATTTCCTTAGGCTTCTTTTGGTTGGTTGTTTAACCTAAGTTTTCTACGATGAAAATATATATCTTATATTTAAAAAAACTGTTGCCTGAAAAATTTTACCTCTCTTCTTGGCATGAATTAAAAAAAAAAAATCAAAACATCAGTGTTATTGAGGGCATTGGGGAGTATTTATGTATATGCTATTAATGGGACTATAAACTAGCAAACTTTTAGAGGGAAATTTGACAATATTATATGGAAAGCTTTAAAAATTAATATATTCTTTAATCCTGCAATTCTAATTTATCATAAGGAAATAATTATGGATACATGCAAAGATTTCACTATGTATTAATATACTAGTAAGAACTGAAAATAATCCAAAAGGCCAACATTAGGGAAATGGTTACATGAATTATGATTCATCTATATTATGGAATATATGCTGTACACTTTAAAAAACAAAAAAATTATCAAATAACATGGGGAAAGGCTCATAATCTACTGACAAGTAAAAAATATTACAGAATCTGTACTAATGAGTGATTTAAATTTTATCTTTGTGTTGTTGAACTATTCTTGCTTTCTAAAATGAGCACTATAAAGAATACTTATGGCTTTTGTTATTTAAAAAAGGTTATTCCAAAAAAACTAGACAATTCTTCCTCAAAGCAGTTAGCAAATGAAATACAGATAACACTGAAAAACCAGAGAAGTTTTTCATATTATTTTGTAAACATATTTTACACAATTTTATGCTATTCTATCACCTAGGAAGTATTTGTAATTTACAAAAAAAGATCAATTTTTTAAAAAGGTATTTAAAAGTTCTGTGTTCTAATGTTGACAGCAATGACTAACTCCTTGTTTTTAGTCTCAATAATTCCTCTAATTCATCAGAGGCTCATATTCTATTCAACTTCATCCTGCCTCAGTTTGTCTCTGTATAGAATGAGCACATGCAAACTTTTTCACAAGACTGTTGAAAGGAATATATAAAGTATATTACATATAAAATAATCTGACACTTTGTACTTTGATCAAGCAAAAATGGAAAAATACCTTTTGATTTCCATCTTCTCATCATTTTTACAGTTCTAAACTCCTGAGGGCTTACTGTGAATAATTAAAATAAATGCAAAACTTTCTGCAAAATTCATATAGAACACAATGTGTTCTAAAATAATGAAATTAATGTATGAAATAACTCTGGTATACTCTTCAGTATCAAATCATTCTTTTTAAAGTAAACTGCTAAATTTCTGTTTAATTTCTTTTTAAGGCAATAAATAGAGATACATTGATGCAATCCAATCTTTATTTTGTGCTACTTGAATATGCTATCCCTTAAATTACTGTGTACTCCAAGAATATATTAACATGGTTTTGATGCAATGCAAAATACTTTTTATGGTGGTCTTTATCAAATATAAAAAGAACTGCCAAAGCTATGAATACTATAAATTAAACATACTTTAGAAGAGACTGCCCCCTTGTGCCAACCAATAATATTCAACAGATTAAGAAAGAACACTAACAACTAGCTCCAACACTAGAAGCATCCAGGCTTCTAAAAAGGTCTTGATCTTTCTGTGCTTTGATTTCAATAGCTTATATATATATATACATATATGTGTGTTGTGTGTGTGTATATATACACACACACACACAGAGAGAGATTTTTTTTTTTTTTTTTTTGAGACAGAGTCTCACTCTGTCACCCAGGCTAGAGTGCAGAGGCATCATCACAGCTCACCGCAACCTCAAACTCCTGGGCTCAAGTGATTCTCCTGCTCAGCCTCCCGAGTAGCTGGAACTATAGGCACATGCCATTACACCTGGCTAATTTTTCTATTTTTTGTAGAGATGGGGTCTCGCTCTTGCTCAGGAATAGTCTCAAACTCCTCGCCTCAAGTAATGCTCTCACCTTGGCCTCCCGGAGTGCTAGGATTACAGGTGTGAGCCACCACACCCAGCCTCAACAGCTTATATTTAAAGTGGTAATCTTTAAGAAAAATAAACAGTACATTAAGCTCATATGACATGATGAATTCATGACATTCAGTAGCAAATATTAACACAATTCCCAACACTTAACTAACATGGATAAAAGCTGTTCAGGTGCTTATAGGCTGAGTTCACAGATATAAGTACTTTTCTGATCCTTAAATTCTACAACAAAATACAGAGCAAACAGCAAAGAAAGCAGCATATTTCAGAGAAAAACAGATGAAGCAGAAATAGAATATGATGAGTTATTTTAAAATATATAAAGAGTTCATCCAGG
>JAQIFY010005421.1:0-11044 GCA_028533085.1 Varecia variegata | reverse complement strand
TTGTATTCAGAATAGCGTCCAACATCCATAAAATACCCAATTCCAATATGCTGGATATTCTCTAATTATATATCAGTGTTGTAGTTGTCAAATAATTTTTTAGCATTTATGGAGATAATCATGTCTATTTTCTGCATAAGTTTAATAATATGGCATATAGTATTAATAAATTTCCTAATAGTGAACAAATATTGCTTTCTTCTAATAAATCTCACTTGATCATGGGGTATTATTTTCTTCTTGTGATGTTGGCCTCTGCTAAAAACGCTTTATTTTGTATTTTTGCATAAGTGATATCAGTCTGTAACTTCCTTTCTTTCTGCAATCTTTATCCTGCTTAGAATTCATATTAAAAAGAAATTTGAAAAGTTCTTTCATTTTCTAGACTCTGAAGAAATTTATGTACCACTGGGGCTATCCAATCTTTGGTCTTTGGTGATTTGGTAGAACTCCCCTGTGACACCATCTAGGCCTCATGTTTATTTGTTTTCCTCTAATACCATTCTCTGTTGTTTCAATTGATATTGACATAGTTAAGCTTTCAATTTCCACTGGGGTCACAGAAATCTATAAAGTAATCTCTCATGGATTTTAAAAATGTATTCTATTTCAATGGTTATTTTCTTCTTTTCATATATTATTCTGTACATTTTTGTTTGCTTTTTCCCTTGATTAAAGTAGCTTGTAGTTTATATATTATTTTTTTCATGCTCTACTTCCATAAATTATGCTTTTAATTTAATAATTATTTTGGAATACATTATTCTCTATTTTCTAGCATTTTAGATGGGAACTTAATTCACTTGTTTTTATTCTCTTATGGTTATTGAATTTGTGTTTGTTTTTGTTAATATTTTCCTTTGGTCATTATTTAAATATGTTCCATTGATTCTGATGTATATTGTTTTCTTATTATTAGTTTTAAGAAATTCTGTAATTTTTATGTTCATTTTCTCTTTTACCCATGAGTTGTTTATTATATGCCTTTCAGGTTAAAGGGCCTGCATTTCTTTATATTGCTATTAGTTCTGTAAAAGAAAAATCTGAAAACAATAAAATTTTAGAGTTTATTTGAGCAAGAAGCAATTCATGAATTGGGAAACACCAAACAGAATGAAGTTTAGGGCTCCAATGACAAAACCTCAGAGGGAAGTATTTATGGATTAGGGTAAATATGGAAGCAAAATAAAGACATTGTTTGATTGGCTGAAGTTACAAAATTCTTTTTTTGGTTTACCTTGTGTTTCAGTCCATTTTCTGCTTCTATAACAGAATACCATAGACTGGGTAATTTATAAAGAAAGGAGATTTATTTTGCTCATGGTTCTGGAGGCTGGGAAGTGCAAGAATGTGGTGTTGGCATCTGGTGAGGGTCTCATCCCAGCAGAAGGCTTCACATGTTGAATGGGTATGCAAGACAGAGAGCAAATGGGGGCTGAACTTTATCCTTTTATCAGGAAACCACTCTCTCAATGACTAACCCGCTCTCACAATAATGGTATTAGTCAATTAGTCAGTGGTGGAGCCCTCATGTTCTAATCACCTCTCAAAGGCCCAGCCTCTAACAACTCCACATTGATAATTAAATTTAAACATGAGTCTTGGAGGGGTCATTCAGACCATAGCACCTTGTTGGAAAATTCCCAGTCGCCTAACCATATGTTAGTTGGCTGCTTAGGAATGGCTGAAGTTTAAGCTTTGTTTCTGTGTAATGTAAACATTTTTCAGAGATGACCTAAGTTTAGTTTAATTTATGTTTGTAGTTTAGGAAAAGTTAAGGCCACTTTTAAGGACTAGTTGGTATTTTTATTTGCTCAGGAATTTTTTAGGCTAGGTCTCTCTCCATTTTAATTTTGCTTTAAAAGTTTCTACTTTTGTTATATCATGATTAATGTGTATTGTTAAAATATTTTTACTTTGTAGAACTTACTAATACTTTTTTGTCCCCCACATATGATCCTTTTTTGTGATTGTTCCAAGTGAGATAAAAGTGTGTTCTCTTTTATCAGGATGTACAGTTCAGTATGTAGCTGTAAGATTATCCTTATCGATTATGTTGTTCAGGTCCTCTATACTCTTGCTTACTTTTTTGGCCTTTCGATCTGTTTTGTACAGAGACTGGGGTTTTATATTGTTCTCATATTAGTGTATTTTTACCTATGTATCCTTATATTTCCTATAATTTTTGCTTTATAAAGGTAGTTACTGTCATTTTATGTATAGATCCTTATAACCGTTACATAATGATTTCAAATTATAGGTTTCAGTATTAGTAAAAGCATCCTCCTTTATTGAATTTGATACTTTTTAATGTAAATTCTACTTTGAAATCAACAAAGCCATGTCCATTTAATGTTTCCACTTTCTTAGTATATGTTTTCTTTTTCAACCTTTCTGAATTATTTTTTGTGCATCTCCTGTATACAGATTATAGTTGGGTCTTTCTTTGCTAGACAAATTTGAAAATAATTTTCCTTTTACTAGGTGACTTAAGCTGACTTAAATTTACAGACATAACTGATATATTATCATGTTTTATTAAATCTTCCAGTTAAAAAAGACATTAGTGGTCCTATAAGTAAAATACCTACTAGAAATTTTAATATGTTAAATTACAATAAATCCATATATTAAATCAGACTCTATTCTAAACTCCCCCAAAACCTAAATTAGGATGATGGAACCCCTTATAGCTTGGCAAGTGTCTGTGTGTGTATCTATGTGTGAGTTTGTTTGTGTCTCTGTGTGCCTGTGTGTGTATATTTTCATATGTATCTTTTGAGCTACTGTCTCCAAACACACACACATACACACACACACACACACACACTCCTCAAGTACATGAGTTTTATGTACAACCTCCTTACTATCCCTCATTCTGCTGCCACATGCATACAGAGTGTCAGACAAATGGTAGGTGGTCAGTAAATATTTGCTGAATTAATTAATACATGAATAGCTCAGAGGAAGGAGCCTCTTAAATGTTAATTATATTTATTAAGTTATGTGAATTCATTGTTCCAATTGCCTGTGGAGTAAATTTATAAACATATACAAGTAATTTATCTTTCTGGTTTAGGCAGAAGTTAGTCTAATTGTTTTAATGCATCCTGTTTTCAGGTAATGGTTTCTGTTCAGTAACAGTTTCTAAGGTCAAACACTTAGTAACTATACAGCTATGAACCCAAGTTTGTTAAACTGCATTACCTGTGCTTTTAACCTTAGCCCAAAATCGTATCTCATTTGAAAAACATTTATACAGCTGCCCTGGATCCTCAATATATACATTTCCATCACACTTGGCATGTAATTCAGATCCCAACTCCAACCTTACTATTTTTATTTTGACAAACATAATTGCTCTTATAATGAACCCTGGAAATTTGAAATACGATTGATTTATTGGCTCTTTAGAAAAGCATTGTTATCACTAGCTTGCTAGTGCAACTCCCTGGCATGCTTTCTCCCCTGCTTTTGGTGTGCTAATTTTGTTTCCAGAAAGGAATATAGGGGTTTTAACTTTTATTTTGGATCATTAATTTCACTAAGTCATTTGGACAGCAGGGTACTTAAAGCTTTCTCAGCAATTTGAATGAAAGAAGACTTTGAGAGTGCCTCAGTTGAATGCTTCTTATTCTAAGCTGAAGGCTTGCATTAGAAATAGACTACACTGTCCATGGAAGATTTATGAGTATATGATTGAACCAGGAATGACAGATATGATAATATGTGAAGCTTTCACAAATGCGTGGGTGAAAAGAATCATTTTCAAAGTGCCATGAATGATATTCTCAATTTAATTAAAATAAAAAACAAGCTATTGGCATAATGTCTATAGTATTCAAGTTTGGTGTTCCTACCAATAGTTGGAGACATTAAAAGTTATTTTAAAAAGCATCGATTGAAAATTACTTTAGTTATCATTTAAAAAATAATTAAAATGGTTGCGCTGTTACAAATAAATACATTGTTTAAAATATTTACAAAATACTGATTGGTAGAAAAACAGGAAAAATGCCTTAGCTGATAAGATTTTGGTATTATAAACTTCTAGAATGTTTTAATGAATATATATGTATTGGTCTTCATAGCTTGTTTTAAATGAAAATACTCACATCCATATTCATATCACGGTGGACATTTTTCATGTTTTGACTCTCTAATATCAGCACATTTTTTGTACATGTGAGGAATTCCTTACCTTTTAAGCATTGGCGAAGAGCTGAACTTGCCTTTTGTTATGAGGCTGGAGATACTTCCTCATTTTTCCAGATTCTTTTCCAGATTCTTTTCCAGATTCTTTGCTAGTACCTAAGCTCAGCTAGTTATCATAGTTTATCTGGAATTACTGACATAAGAGGCCATTCTTTCTTGCAACAGCAGTGAAGAAAGCAGTTCCTTCTGTTTTCCACTGATAAAAATGGTGACAATTCAAGCTGCGGTATTTTTAAATCAGAATATGTGAGTCTTCCAATCTTGTTTTTCTTTTCACCATTGCTTTGTCTGTTCCGGATCGGATATGGAAGTATAAACTTCCATATCAATTTTAGGATTAACATCAATTTCTGCAAAAAAAATCAGCTGAAATTTTGATAATGTTTCTGTTGAATCTATAGATCAATTTGAAGAGTATTGTCATCTTAATAATAATTATGTCTTCCAATCCAGGACCATAAATTTGTTTCCATTTATATAACTTTTGTTTGATTTCTTTCAACAATGTTTTGTAGTTTTCAGCATATGATTTTTAAACTGGCTTTATTAAATATATTTTTAAGTATGTTATTTTTTAGATGCTATGGTACATGGAATTGTTTCAGATTGTTCATTGTTAGTGTACACACATATGATTGTTGTATATCAATCTTGTATCCTGAAGCCTTGTTAAACTCATTTATTCTAAAATTTTTGCTAGGTTTATTTAAAGTTTCTACATACATGGCTTTTATTTTTTTTCCATTCAGCCAGCCTATGTTTCTTGAGGGGGCAGTTCAAGCCATTCACAATTATTGAGAGAATTGATATATGGGGTGGATTTTTGTTCATCCTGTTGGGTATACACTTATTGTTTTATTTTATTTCTTGAGACATTGTGGAATCTGGGTTCTGAACTTTAGCTTTTTGGTGGTTTAAACTGGTGGGTGTCTATAGTGCTGGTCAGTATATGATGCAGGTCTGAGTACTTCCTGCCAGGGCGGTCTGGTCTTTGCAAATTCCCTCAGCGATTGCTTGTCTGGGAAAGTCTTTATTTCTCTCTCACATAAGAAGCTTAGTTTTGCAGGATACAGAATTCTAAGCTGGGCATTATTCTATTTTTCTAAAACAAAATGAAGATGGGCACTCAGTGCCTTCTGGCTTGTAAGATTTCAGTAGAGAAGTCTGCAGTTAGTCTGATAGGTTTTCCTTTGTAGGTTACCTGCTCTTTTCACCTTACTGTTCATGGGAGTGCCTCTTTCATGTTTACTTTGGCCAGCCTAATAACTGTGTGGATATGGATGGAGCTGGAGCCCATTCTTCTAAGTGAAGTATCACAAGAATGGAAAAACAAGCACCACATGCACTCACCATTAAATTGGTACTAATCGATCAACACTTAATATTCACATAAGCAAGCAACATTCGTCAGGTGTAAGGCAGGTGCGGGGGGAGGGGAAGGGTAAATTCACACCTAACAGGTGCGGTGTGCACTGTCTGGGGGTTGGGCGTGCTTGTAGCTCTGACTCGGGTGGTGTAAAGGGAATATATGTAACCAAAGCATTTGTATCCCCATAATATTCTGAAATTTAAAAATAAAATAAAAAATAAAGATAATAGTATAAACTTGCTTGAAAAAAAAAGTTTCTAGACAAGATCATGTCATCTGAAAATAGATAATTTTACTTCTTTCTTTTTAATATCAATGACTTTATTTCTTTTTCTTCCTTAAATATCCTGCCTAGAACTTATATTACAATGTTGAAAAGAAATGGCAAGGTCAATATCCTTGTCTTTTTTTATGATCATTTAGTCATTCACCATTAAGTATAATCTTAGTCTGGGATATATGTGGAAACTTTTCATGAGGTTGAGGAAGCTTCTTTCAATTCTTATGTTGTTAAGTGTTTTTATTAAGAAAATGTGTTGGATTTTGTCATGTCTTTTTCTGCATCTATTGAGATACTCATGTAGTTTTTGTCTTTTGATATGGTATATTACATTATTTACAGTTACAAAAACAGCCTTGCACTCCTGGGGTAAATCCCACTTGGTCGTGGTGTATCATCCTATTCATATGTTGCTGGATTTGGTTTTCTATTTTCTTTGGGGATTTTTATGTCTTAAGAAATAATAGTCTGTAGTTTTCTTGTGATGTCTTTATCTAATTTTGCTATAAGTTTAATGCTAACCTTATAAAATGATTTGGGAAGTATTCTCTCTTTTTCTATATTTTGAAAAAAAATTATGAAGAATTAGTATGAATTCTTCTTTAAATATTCAGCAGAAATCACCAGTGAAGCCATGTGAAACTATGATTTTTTTCCTGGGATGTTCTTAAAGTAATAATTTAGTGTTCTGATTTATATTTATAGGTCTATTCACACTTCCCATTTCTTCTTAGTTTTGTTTTTTAAGAAATTTTTCCATTTCATTTAAGTTGTCTAATTTGTTGGTGTGCGGTAGTTTGTAGTATTCTCTATGATCCCTTTTATTTCTGTAAAGTTAGTAGTGATGTTCCCTCTTTTATTCCTGACTTAATCCTCTCTCTTTTCTTGGTCTGTCTAGCTTAAGTTTTGTCAATTTTGTTGATATAGTCAAAGAGATAACTTTTGGTTTTGTTGATTTTCTAGAGTTTTTCTATTCTCTATTTCACTGATTTCCACCCTAATCTTTAGTATTTCTTTTCATCTGCTTGCTTTGTGCTGTGCTCTTTTTTTCTCTCCAGTGTCTTAACATGAAAGGTTAGATTTTTCTATTTGAGATCTTCTCTTTATTAAATATAGCTATATAGCTATATACTTTCCTGCAAGCATGGCTGCTTTCACTGCAACCCATAAGTTCTGATATGCTGTTTCTTCATTTTCATTCATTTTGGAATATTTTCTAAGTTCTTTTGTGATTTATTCTTTGACCCATTTGTTATTTAGGAGTGTGTTGCTTAATTTTCCCATAATTTGTCTACTTTTTATACTTACTTCTGTTATTGATTTTTAATTCATTCCCTCATGGTTGGAGAAAATACTTTATATGATTCCAGTTGTTTTAGTTTTACTGAAGCTGGTTCTATGGCCTAAAAATGGTATATCTTGGAGAATATATACTCTTCTATGAGAAGAGTATGTATTATGCTGTTCTTGAATGAAGCATCCCATACATATGTGCTAGGTCTAGTTGGTTCACAACATTGTTCACATCATCTATTTACTTGTTTGTCTTTTTCATACTTGTTCTACCTATTATTAAAATTATGGTATTGAATTCTCCAACAAATATCATTGAATTTTATAATACTCACTTCAATATTGTCAGTTTTTGCTTCACGTATTTTGGGCTCTGTTGTCAGGTGCTGTTTGTTTACAATTGCTATATCTTCCAAATAGATCGATGCTCTTTATTAACATAAAATGTGCTTTTTAGTCTCTAGTAACAATTTTTGTTTTAAAGTGTATTGTCTGATATTGTCAATAGTACAGCCACTCCAGCTATTGTTTGGTAACTTCAGGAATGGTATATATTTTTTGTTCTTTTAGTTAAAACCTATTTGGGTATTTGAAACTACAGTGTATCTTTTATACATAGCATATAGTTGGAGATTTTTTAAATCTGTTGTGCCAATCTCTCTTCTTTGATTGGAGTGCTTAATTCATCACCATTTAGTGCAATTTCTGATAAGTTAGGATTTGCACTTTCCTTTTAGTTTTGTTTTCTATATTGTTCACATCTTATTTTTTGCTCTATTCCTTCTTTACTGATTTATTTTATGATAAGTGAATATTTTCTCATTCAGTATTTTTATTCCATTAATGACTATTTCCCTACTTAAAAAATATTTTTAGTGTTTGCTTCAGGATTTACTATATATGTCTTAGCCTACCCTCATCCTCATCAAATGTATACTAATTTAATTCAAATGAGATACAAAATCATTGCTCCTATGTAGCTCTATTCCCTCTTCCTCTTTTATGTACTATTATTATTATACATATTACAAACTCAACACTATATTGCAATAATTATTACTTTCTATAATTTTAAGTTTTTTAAGTTGAGAGAAGAAATAATATCAAGCATACATAGAGAGAGAATTTGTAATAATAACCTTCTTATTTACCATTTCTGATTTTCTTCATTTGTTCTTGTAAATTCTAGTTACCATCTGGTGTCATGTACTTTTTCCAATACAGCTTTACTCTTACTCACCTCCCTTTGCTTTTATCACCAAATACATTATATTTCTATATGGGATAGGCCCAATAATACAATTATATATACAATGTTTTATATAATTGTTGATTGAATAAATTAAGAGGAGAAAGGAGAAGAAATGCAATTATACAGCCTTTTATAATTGTCTACATAATTACCTTTACCAGAACTCTTTAGTGCATATGTATATACATGTATGGATTCAAAATATTCTTTAAAATCATTTGCTTTCTGAAGAAATTTCTTTAATGTTTCTTGTAAAGTGCATCTTTGAGCAACAACTTCCCTCAGTGTTTGCTAATCTGGGAATGTCTTTATTTGCCTTAACTTTTGAAATATTATTTTTCTTTTGCTTGGTATAAAATTCTTGCTTAATAGTGTATTTTTCAGTACTTTGAATATGTCACACTAGTCCCTCCTGTCCTCTAGTATTTCTGATGAGAAATCAGCTATTAATATCACTGGGATTTCTTTGTACCTCACTCATCTTCCTCTTGATACTCTCAAGATTTTTTCTCTTTTGTTCAACATTTTTACTATAAATCTCTTCTGGTTTATTTTACTTGAAGTTCCTTGATGTTAGTTTTATGATTTCATCAAATTTAGGACATTTCAGGCTTTATTTCTTTAAATATTTACGTTGGTTTTTTTTCTCTTTTATTTCTTTCTAGTACTTCCATTGTGTATATGTTTTTGTGCTTAATATTTGTCCATATTGCTTTGCAGTTATATTTATTTTTCTTAAACCTTTTTCCCCTTCTGGTTTTGAATAACATAATCTCTATTAAACTATATTCAAATTTTCTGATTTTTCTGACATTTTAAATCTACTGTTGGGACCCTCCAGTGAATTTTTTATTTCGGTGATTTTACTTTTTAAATATTGAATTTTCATTTAGTCCTTTCATGATATTTATCATTTTCTATTTTGTATGTGTTGGGAATTTTTAATCTTTACTTATGTAGTCATGGTTTACCTCTATACCTTTTTTCTTTGAACATATTAATAATGGCTTTGAATTTTTTTCGGCTAAGTTTGACATCTGGCCCCTCTCACAGGAAGTTTCTACTGCCCATTCTTGTCTCATAATTTTTTTGAATATGCCTATTTAGATAATATATTTTTCTAACTTAATACTGACCACACTCAGGGTTTGTTTTTGTTGCTATTGGTTGCTTGTTTACTTGTTGGACTATTTCAATAAAGCCTATATCCGTGACAGTGTGTAGCCTTTATCCTCACTCTTCAGAGAGTAGCGTTAGGGCATGTGCACAGTCTTCCTGGGATTACAGTGGTGTTAGCAGTGCTCTCTTTGACTCTATTTCTAATCTCTCTGTAAATCTGTCTGCTGCTGATGGTATCACACTCAGCTATTTGGCTCAAGTAATTACCGGCCTATTGCTCTGGCTTCTTCAATAATGCCCAGGTACATAAATTGCTCCATAGTCTGAATCAATTAATTTTAGACCCCTTTGTAGTGGTAGTTTTTGAGGCCAATATTTGAGGTTTATTATGACCTCAGGAATATTCTTCTTATTAATAGCTGGCTCCTTCGATCATTATTTCTGGTAAACTAATTGGCCTACGGGTTAGCTCGTTGCTCTAATTGTACTTCTAGCACCCTATTAATTGCTTATTACCAAAAGAATTGTTTTTGGCAATGTCTTTAGGCTCAAACTTCTCCCACATCCTCTTCCAAATATAGTCATTTCCTCTGGGGAAATGGAGCCCTCTATTCTTATAACCCATCTCTCTCCACTGGGCAATATGTCTGCACCACTTTTCCAGAACTGGTATGAAGATAGTTGACATCTTCTTTCAATGATACTCCTGCTTTATAAGCAGGACCTGGGCAGGTTGGTAGTTTCTGGTTTTCCCATCTTGCCTGCCCTTACATGAAATGTCTACCCTACATGGGAGATGGGGTCAATGCAATTGGCGACTCAGTATTCTCAGCCTGTCACACCTGGCTTAGAGCCTGTGCCTGACCTCTCAGCTGCATAAACCTTGATTTTAACCTTTGAAACGTAGAGCTTAGGGAAATAAGAAATTATGGCAACTTGCCTCTCCCAGGGAGGTACTATAGTCCTTAAATGGAATCAAAGGGGAGAGAAAGCACTGTTTCTTCCACCTCACCTACCTGAATTGGAAATTCCATCATGATGAATTGGGGTGAGGGAGTGAATGATGACTCAAGTGCCACAGATTCACCATTCTTATGAGATTTAGTAGGTTTCCTTGAATAAATTTTTATCCATTTGTTGTATATCCTTAGGACAATCAATTTCCAAAGATTAACTAGTTAGTCTTATATACATATACATTTTTTACAAGTTATATTGTTTCATTGCAGAAAAGTTCCATGTGCTCGTCACTGTTCTAGAAGTTGTCATCCATCTCATGTACTTTTAATGAATGCTCATTCTGCTTACTTTAGCTAGAATTGGTTTCTATTTACTGTAGCTAACTACTTTATATCATGCCTTCCTCCAAAAACACACACAAACACAGAAAACTACCAAACTGAGACCTATATTGCCATATGTATAAGGTATTAATATTTGTTGAAATATATGGCCTTCAGTTAAAAGTAACAAAGTTCCTTTTGCTTGTTTGTTAATTTGCGAGTATTTTTTTTTT
>JAQIFY010005420.1:0-11045 GCA_028533085.1 Varecia variegata | reverse complement strand
AGAGCATTATAATTTGAAGATACACAAGCTGATCTTACTCTACTAAAGAAGCTTTATTAATTCTAATTAACAAATTTCACTCAAGAAGGAAGTATATTCAAACCAAGAACTTTATTAGAGGTGAAAATATTTAAAAAGAACATATAGAAGCAGGGATTATCTGTTTTTTGTTGTAAGCCTGAGCTATTCAAATACAATTCAGAAGCAGAATTTTTAACTTCTCAAAAGTTGTCTGATAAAAGAAAGCTATTTTAACAAAAAAAAATCAGAATACATATTTAAAATTCTAGATAAAATATATTACAATGTTAGCATAGGAGTATGCGGGGGCGGGGCGGGGAGACTCAGATTTATTCTGTAACAACAATGTCCAAACAGGAAAACTGGATATGCTTCCCCCAAATATATCTGATAAGATTTCCACAGGAACACCAGTATAACAGGTAGAGTGGATATTCCAAAAACAAAATATAAGTTAATTATAGTACCTCACATTCCATGATATATATTCAGGAACACTTGATAATTAACTAAAAGAATTACAACTGAGTACCATGGGGTCTGTTCAGTTATTACAAGAGAAAAAATCATCTGCAGTAATAATGCTTTACACCTGGATAGTGCTTTTTGATTTTCGTGATACTTTATGATAAAACACTTTACAAAGTTGTATTTTGTTGTTCCTTGTATGAAATTAGCGCGCACACACCCTACCTACTTTGGTCCTGGAGTTCAAAAACCAACCACATAAATTACAAACAGCGTGCATGCAGAAAGAGAACCAACACTTAAAATCTTACTAACGTCATTGGTGGCTGAGAATCAGTTTATTAAGAAATGTTCCGTTACAATCCTAAAAAGTCTCTCCGTATAGATTGACCGTCTTTACAGTCTATGACGGACAGGCTCCCCAACATTCCTAGGCTCCCTAACCTTGGGGGAGGGTAATTCCTGCCAGGATGCGACAAGAAGTGATGAATAGTTTAAACCTACCCATCGCAGGCAGGGAGCTGGTTCCACCTGTCCTGCTGTACGAGCTCATCGCCCTCCAGGAAGAAGGAGAGATCTTCTCAATACCTTACCCAGCTCGTCTTCTCCTAAGAGAACAATCGGTAGAGGCTTCCCAAGGGGTTCCTACAGTTCTCCCTCAACTCCAAGAAAAACAAAGGTTCAGGCCCAGCTCTATGTCACTCCATATTCTGTTTTTGATAATCTAGGTGCTCGATAAGCCCCACCACGCAGTGGTGGCAGAGGATGGCGTGGAGGGCATAATACCCCAGATACACAAGGGGGTGGGTGGGTAGGTACCAAAGAACTGAGCGAACTCTGAAGTTGTCGCTTGCAAAACGCAGTCTGTCAGGAGGTCCCCATCGAGGGGGAAGGTACACAATTCAGAATGTGACAATGAGAAATTCGGGGCGGGTGGAAAGAGGGGTCCAGAAGTCGCAAGGTATACGACAGGGACGGGATAGACTGTGCTGAGGAGCCAACAGGCGGGCTGGCCGCAGGCACCGGGGTCGTGGCTAGGGGCGGCGGTGCCCAACAAGTCAGACTCCCGGGACTGGCGAGGACCCCGGCGCTCGTCCGCCCGACGAGCTACCCGGCGAGGTTTCAAACCGCCGCCCTCGTGAGGCGCTCGGCCGATTGGAAGTTCCCCAACAACCGTCACTAGCCCAGGGCCGGAGCGGTAACTCATCGGCGGAGCTCTCCCAACCCTCTACGTTTCCCCGAGAGACCAGACCCCACACACTCAACCTCCGACGGAGGTCCCAACTCGAGTTCCGCCACCGGCTCCACGCACGCCGAGGGCGCCCGCCCTCCGGGACCGCACCGACGCCCCCGACCGGGCTCCGCCGCGGGAGTTCTAGGGGCGCGACGGGGCCTCGCGGGGGGGCGGGCAGAATGGGAGCCCCTCGAGTCCGCCTCGGGACGCAGCCCCACGACCACCTCCGCCTCGCCCCTCAGGTACGGCCCGCTGGGCTCCGACCCACCCATCCCGCCGAGTCGCGGGTAGGGCGAGAACCGGAGCGAGCCTACTCCCCCCGCCCCTGCTCTTACCCATCTTTCCGCCTCGCCTTGTAGACGTGCCCGTAGGTGCCGCGTCCCACTTTGCACCCTTCGTACTCAAACAAATCCTCCACCCGCTCCCGCTCCGCCGCCAGCTTCGCCTTGAAATCATAATCCATTGTCTGCTTCCCCCATAGAGGCACCGGGACGCGGGGGCCGCCGCCGCTCAGTCCCTCCTCCTCCTCCTCCCCCCGCGGCCGCCGCTCCACTTCTCTAACAGCCGCCTCTCGGGCGCGCGCGCGCCGCCCGCCGCTCCGCGATCCGCCTTCAGCAAGGGACTCCTCGGCGGCCGCAGCAGCCACCTCCTCCACCTCCTCCTCCTCCGCGGCGGCGGCGGCTCCCGCAGACACCCCCAATCCCGCCTCCCCCCTTCATTTCCTTGTTTTGGAACCTGGTGGGCCGCGCCGCAGCTTCCTCGAGCTCATTAACGAGCCAGCCCGCCCGCCCCATGTCGCGGAGGCTCCTGGGAAATGTAGTCCCGAAGGCCTGGGAAGCAGGGGCTGCTTGGGCCGCGTAGGAAATACAGCTCCCAGGTTACCTTGGGCCGCCACGGCCTCGCCCCCGCAAGGCATGCACGCCTGCGCACTTGGGCCGCACCCCTCAGGTAGCAACGGACTCCCAGCTCCTGGGAAGGTAGAAAGTGCAAAGTTACAATGTGCTGTCTGCGGTTCTGTGAAACGTAGTGGAAAGGAAGCCCCTGTTCTGGTGGATAAGGGATGCTCCACTGTGGCTAGCCCCAAGAGAGAAGGAGTGGAAAGCATGCAGTCAGCGCCTTGCTCAGGAGTTTGCTCCAGCTGCGAGGACTGTGGTTAGTACGGTTGTACTGCAGATCGTTGTTTGTTTTCTAAGGCAATTAGTCCGCCTATTGCCCCGCCCCCTGTCCAGCCGCTCATTGGCGGGGACTAGGGAATGACGTCCTCGTCCGTGCGTGGGTATCCCCAGGCTTTGGCTTCTTTCCCGCTCTTGATTGGTAATTGGATGTGCTCGGTTCTTCCTGATAGGTTAATCTTTTTTCTTTAGGATGCAAAAACCGTATTTCAAAACCTGAACGTTCAGCGGTTTTTTAGTTCCTGCGTTGGTCTGAGGAGAACATGGAACTTGTGAGCCCCGGCAGCCAATCATCCTTTGCTTGGCGCTCGTCAGCTCTCTCCTAGCATATGCTGTTCTGGTAGCCAAGCTTTGGCCATCTGTCTAAGGACAATTAAAGTGCCTGGAGGATGCATCGTTTTAGAAACAATCGTTTGAGTTGGATTGTAAAGGATTTTTTACAGCCTATGTATAAAAGTGAGATTCCCCTAGAATGTTTAAGAAAGTCCCTTTAATCAGGGTGAACACTGGTTCATTATGGTGCTGGAGCTCAGGACAAAATATGGCTGCAGGAGTCCAGAATATACCACCCCAAAATATGCCATTCTGACATACTGATTACTTTGAGCTAAAAGAAATTGAGAACCAGCCGCACAGGAAAACTGCTTCACCTTCCCCTCTACTGCCTAAAAGAAAAGATAAAACTTCCTTTTTGTAAAGAGAAATTTACATCTATATAAAGGAAAATTTCATTAATGAGGTATCCGTACCACAGAAGAGAGCTGCTTCTAGTCAACTTTTATCACCTGAGAGACTTATCTGCATAACAAGGCAACCTTTAGTCATCTTACATTCTACCCCCAACCCTCCCTTAATTTGTCTCCACCATACCCCAGAAGTCCCAATCCCCAATTCTTTTGTTTTGTTTTGATTTTTGTTTGTTTTTGTTTTTTTAAACAGACAGGTTCTCACTATGTTTCCCAGGCTACTCCTGGGCTTAATGATCCTCCCACCTCAACCTACAGCTGAGCCCACCTCTCCTGGCCCATTTCTTTGTGTAGGTCAGGATGCTATGCTATCATCTGCCCCTTCTTTGAGTCTAATATTTTGTGGGACTCCCAAACATACATACCTAGTTAAAACTACTTTTCTCCTGTTAATATGATTTATGGCAATTTAATTTATAGACCAGCCAAAGAACCTAGAAGAGTAGAGGGAAGCCATTTTTTTTCCTCCTCTACAGTGGTGTGCCTAATGTCTCAGATGCTTGGGATACAAATTTAAACATGACTGGTGCTAGGATAGGACTTATATAACACATTAAGCAGAAGCACAAAGAAAGGAGTGGTCAATTCTACCTGAAGTGGTAGATAAGGAAAGTTAATAGTGCACTACCTGCTAGGTTTTGAAAGAAACTTGGAAAACTCGAGAAGGGGGAAAGGGGAAGGATTGTTATTTACTATGACAGCCCCTCCTAGAAAACTTCCTCAGACTCAGAAGGTATCTTCAATCTATAAGAAGCTGAGTTGCTTTTATTGCCAGGTACTACAGTAAGTGCTGGAAATACCAGACAAAAATTGGTCACTTTCCACCTGGGCACTAAACCTACTTAAGAAATAAACATACGAGCAAATTAAAAATAAACTGCATGAGTACAAAGAGCAATGGTAGAATAGGCAGAATTCTAGGTGAATCAGAGTAGGCTTCATGAACTAGGTGGGTTTGAGCCAAAATTTAGAGAATGAGTAGGACCTTATTCGAAGGACAGGTGGGGGAGTAGGGGACACAGAATTATGTGAGACAAAACAGCATGTACATATATCATGAGAGAACATGCTATATTCTGAGGAATGCAATTAGTTTGAATATTACAGATTAAGGCAGGAAAAGGGAACGTTATCCAGTCCGAAGGAGACTGGACAGATAAGCAAAAGTCAAATTATGAAAAGCTATATATGTTGAGCGGAGATGTTAGATTTCATTATTCTGTAAGCAATAGGAAGCCATTAAAGACCTTTGAGCTAAGGAGAACTATAATCAGTCCTTTCATTTTTTTATTTTATTTATTTTTTTCTAGGTTTTTTTTTTTTTTTTTTTTGAGACAGGAACTTGCTCTGTTGCCCTGGCTAGAGTACAATAGTGTCATCTTAGCTCACTGCAACCTCAAACTCCAGGGCTCAAGCCATCCTCCTGCCTCAGCCTCTCAAGTAGCAGGGACTACAGGCATGCGCCACCATGCCCAATAGTGTACCTATTTTTTGTAGAGACAGAGTCTCCCTCTTGCTCAGGCTGGTCTCGAACTCCTGGCCTCAAGCAGTCCTCCTGCCTCAGCCTCCCAAAGTGCTAGGATCACAGGCGTGAGCCACCACTCCTGGCCTATAATAAGTCTTGTGTACTCAAAAAATCCTTCTGACAAAAGTGTCCAGGATAGATTGGAAGAATGTGAGAAAGAAGGTAGTAAAGAAGCTATTGCATTAACACTGATTAAAAATAAGGATATGAACCATGGAGGAGCAGTGCTGATTATGAGGAAAAGGCATATACTGGAATTATTTAGGAATAAAACTCAATAGGACTTGGTGATTAATTAAATGTGAGGTTCAGGGCGAGGGAACAATCAAAGATAACATCAAGGTTTTTGCTTCAGTCATATGGTAGAAACTTCAGAAAGCTAGGAAACACAGAAACAGGAGCAATTTTTGAGAGAAAAGAATTTGGTTGGGGTATGTTGAATTTGAAGTGCCTATGGGGGCATCAAGGTAGAAATAACAAGTAAGCAGATGAATATTTTTACTTGTTAGTAAGTCTAGCCTAAATGTACAAATTTAGAAGTCATTAGTGTATGATAGTGGGGTGTGGAGAATACTTTTTGGTTCATTGTTATTTATAAATATGGGGTTTTGCATTCATTCTATCATTAAACTCTCAAAATATCCCTATAAGGTATGTTGTAGGAGTGGAAGAAGAGCTTCCCTTCTGCCCTCTGAAGATTCGCTGAAAATGAACTGACAATAGGCAGATTAATAGAAGAAAAAGTCATACAAATTTATTTAATGTGCATAAACATGGAGAAATCACAGGAGAATGATTTGATTACCCAACAATTTAATGAGATTCAGAATCTTATATACTCTTCTTCATAGGGAAGAGGGAGATGGGGAAAATGTGGCAATTTTGAAGGGAAGTAAGTGATTTTTAGGGGAAACGAGTGGGCCCAATGCTCAGATAAGTGTTGCTAAATGGTTCTCTTTGGGAATTAAATGGGACAAGACCACAGACAATAGTTTGGAACAAAATTCGTCTGGGCTCTAGATATGGTGTCTAATTTTCAATCTCTTCCTCTGTTATGGGAATTTTAATCTTCTCTGGTTAATGAAATTTCAGAGAGAGGATTAAAGGCAATGGTGTTTTTCTATGGCAGGTCTGGTTTCTAGTTAAATAAGGGAACTTAAGAGAATAGCCTCATCCACTTTTTTGGAACAGGCAGAGGATTGAGATACAAGGGAATAGGGGGGAGATCAGAGAGACCTTGAGGCTGCTGCTTTAGTTCAACATGTCAAAGTGTCATATTTGGGAGTATTGTTTTCTGAAAACCAACAATGTTCTATTTTCCCATTTTACATATGAACAAACTGAGACAACTAGTAAATTGCAGAGCCAGGACTTAATGATGTACTAAGAGTATATAGAAACTGGAAAAGTATGTTTGTAAAAATATATAGATTATTAAAAAGTTTAACTAAAATAATTTAAAAGGGCTGGGCACAATGGTTCACACCTATAATCCCAGCACTTTGGGAGGCCGAGGCCGGAGGGTCAGCTTGAGGCCAGGAGTTCGAGACCAGCCTGGGCAACATAGCAAGAGCCTATCTCTACAAAAAATTTTTTTAAATTAGCCAAGTGTAGTGGCATGTGCCTGTAGTCCCAGGACTACTACTAGTCAACTACTACTACTCAGGAGGCTGAGGCAGAAAGACCACTTGAGCCCAGGAATTCAAGTCTGCAGTGAGCTATTATGACACTGCTGTACTCCTGCCTGGGTGACAGAGCAAGTTCCTGTCTCTAAAAAAAGGGTGTGTGTGTGTGTTTATATATATATATATACACACACAATACACACACACGCACACACATATATATGTATATGTATATAAATGAATGAATGAATGAAAAAGTTTTTCAACACCTTATGTTACCAAAGGTATGGGGAAACATACTCTCCTGCATTGCCAGTGGAAGTATATATTGGCAAAATACCTACCAATATATGCATTATATTTTTTATTTTTGCAATATCTTTTAAAATTACAAATGTATATATGGCAAGACCCAGCAATACCATCTAGGAATTTATCCAACAATTTTATTCCTTGTGGTGGATGCTGTGATGTGCCTCCCAGATCCCTCTTCAGAGCTAAAGAATGTGTTCTCCCAGGCTGCTGCTGGGAGTGTTGTCACAGTCAACCTTCAGCTGGCAGCCCTCTTCAGGAATTGCCTTGGCTGAAGAGTCACCTCACCTAAAGGTCGTGTCATTTTCCCAGAACAACCTATCTCCAATGACTGATCAACGCAGGAGCATAAAAAGCCCAGATCTCTCACCCCACTTTAGGATGACTCTAACAGATCATCCTATCTTCAGAACTCCCTGTGGGGTTAATTGAGACAATCACTAAGAATGCATTGCAGACCAACTGCTTAGTCTCCCCAATCCTGCTTGCTTTCTTTCCATTCCACAGATATGGAACCCAAGTACACTCCCTATTAAAGTGATATGTTATTCTCTATCTCAGAGTCTGCTTCTCCAGGAGCCCAACTTGTGATACTGTCCCCATGTGCGTGATGATATAAAACAAGGTTATTCATTGAGCCTTGTTTGTAGTAAGAATAGACTAGAAACAACAGAAATGTTCATGGGGAAGGGACTAGATAAAGTATGGTACTTCCATCAATAAATGATTATGCAACCCTAAAAATAATATGAAGGCTGTGAAAATATTCCTCTCAGATCTCCTTCTGCAAGGAAGTGCCAGCTGCTGAGCTCTGAACCTACAGCATTTGCACCTAGGCCACACTTCCCATGAGCTATTCCCAGCCCATGACTGAGCCTAGCAAGGATACTAAGGCAGGCCCATTCCCACAGGAAGCAGGAGTCCTCGAATGGGTGGCTTTGCTTGAGGGCTCTCCATCAGCCTGGCTAAAACTTTCTTAGGACTATGTTACAGTCCAAGTCACTGCCTACCCAACCCTCCTTCCTTCCCTCTCCCCTTCACAGGGGTCAGACCTGCATCACAGCCTGATGGCTCCTTCAGCTTCCTCCCCTTTCTTCCTCACAGGCATCACCTCCAATAAGTCTTCTGAGTGTCTAATCCTATCTTGGCATCTGTTTTTCTCAAGACATGAACAGTGGGAGAATAAATTGTTTATGTACTGACATGAAAAGACCTGCAAGATATATTTTAAATGAAAAAAGCAACAATCAGAAGAGCATTTATAATATGCTAACATTTTTGTAAAAAAGAAAATGTACACATTTGCTTGTATATGCATAGATTTAGCTCTAAAATAAGACTACAAAAAACTGCTCAGGGAAGGGGAACTGTGTACTTGAGAATTGGGAGTAGACAGGAGAATTTTTACTGTATGCATGCCTTTTTGAATTTTGATCCATGAGATGCTTCCTTTTCATATAAATATAATTTAAGTGGGCAAAAAATGTAGGAGCCTGGCTAAGAAAGATAGGATTGTAGCTACTGTGGTTAAGAGAGATTGAGAGTTTTGTTTTCTGTTTATTTTTAATAAGAGAAAGGAACTTTTCATATATTGAGGGAAACAGCTGGTAAAGAAAGAAAAGGTGAACCACAGGAAATAGTGGGGCTAATATATGGAGCCCCAAGAGGCAGGATCCAGGCACATGTAGCTTCACGTGGAAAGGAGGAATGAGCATCTTCCAAAGGTGGATGAGGAGAGAAAGATTGTGTACACATGAAGAAAAGGGGATTGAGAAGGTGAAGGTGATTCCTAGCCTCAATATAATAAAAATAATAACTTTATTTTTCATATGGAGTGGAAAGCATGATCAAATGCAGAGAAAAAAAGCGTGGAGATAAGGGCAAGGGGCTTGAGGAAAGAATGACGGCTTTGGTATGTTTCTTAGAAAGTAAATGGAGTGATGATGAGAGCTAACATTTATTGAATCCCAGACATGAGTTAACTAATATCCTCATAGCTGCTCTATGTATTATATTATGTATTGTATTATCTCCATTTTACCAATAAGAAAACTGAGGCTCCAGGAGGATAATTTATGTTGTATTACAGTTCGTCAGTGATAGAATTTAACCCCAGGTCTCTAAGACTATAAAGGACAAAGACTGCAATGTCCAGTACAGTGGTCCCCCCTTATCTTCAGGGGATACATTCCAGGACTCCCATGTGGATGCCCAAAACCTGGATAGTACTGAATCCTACATACATTGCTTTTTCCTATATACAGATACCTATGATAAAGCTTAATTTATAAATTAGACACAGTAAGAGATTAACAACAATAATAAAATAGAGCAATCATAATAAAATTGTGTAAATGTGGTGTTTATCTCAAAATATCTTATTGTACAGTACCACAGGTAACTGAAACCATGGATAAGGGGAGACTACTGTATCAATATTGCCATTTATCACAATTAAATGATCCCACAGAATAACTCTATCCTCCTTATCTTAAATCCTGTTTTGTATATGTTCAAATGACTACCACTGCTTTCTTTTTTTCCTACATATGGCTGATATCAGTGGTGATTTCCCCTTTCTCAGTGTACACAAGGGTCACAGAGCTTATAAAATACAAAGAATGTGTAGTTACCACTGCCTTTGAGAAGTCCATTGTCTTGGTATGAGGCCTTTCTTGCCTTTGCTCTTTCCACTCTACCAGCAACACTTCTCTGGCCAATCAGATTTCGGAGCATTTAACAGCCATTAAAATGCCTGTTACTCTTACGGGAGGGATATTCAGACTACTTGAACATTGATTAAAAGTCTGAGGACAAAGCTCCTTTAAATAAAGATGGCCTAAGGTTGAAGGCTGTTGGGGAAACAGACTCTGGTCTCCTTAGTACAGAGTGGATGCCAGATCAGCTGAGGAGGAGGAATGGGAAAGAGTGGGATAAGAGTCAGGCTCCTCCCTGTTGGATGAGGACACAGGCCAGACCAAGGGAAGGTTGCCGGCTAATTGCTAATGGGGTATAAAAGTTTGATTAATGCCTGTGTCAGTTTCCTAGGGCTGGTGTGACAAATTACCACAAACTGAGTGGCTTCAAACAACAGGAATTTATTATCTTACAGTTCTGGAGGCCAGCAGTCTGAAATCAAGATGTCTGCAGGGTCATGTTCTCTCTGAAGCCTACAGGAGAGGATCTTTCCTTGCATCTTCAGCTTGGGGTAGTTGCCTGCAGTCCTTAGCATTCCTTGCTTTATGGCAGCATAACTCCAGTCTCTGCCTCTGTCTTCGCAGGGCCGTCTTTCCTCTGTGTCTATGTGTCCAAATTTCTCTCCTCTTGTAAAGACACCAATCATACTGCATTTAGGGCCCATCCTAATCCAGTATAACCTTATTTTAACTTTATTTCGAAATAAAGTCACATTCACAGTTTCCAGGTAGACAATAAATTTCAGGGGGACACCATTTAACCCAGTGCTATGCCCAACCTTTGATTCTGTCACTGAATGAGAGACCATCCTGAAAAGGCACAAAAGAAAAAAAAAGGCCCTTGCCCTCCCACACCACATTCAGTGGGAGTGGGAGGGAATCTTTGGCATACCTACACTGGACTTTCTTACTCGTTTTCTTTCCATAAGGGAGAGTCTAACTACAAGAATGTTATTAAAACACTCCCTCTTGGCTGGGCGAGGTGGCTCACGCCTGTAATCCTAGCAGTCTGGGAGGCCAAGACAGGAGAATGGCTTGAGGTTAGGAGTTCAAGACCAACCTGAGACAGAGGGAGAAAACCCTGTCTCTACTAAAAATAGAAAAAATTAGCCGGGTGTGGTGGCATGCACCTGTAGTCCCAGCTCCTCAGGAGGCTGAGGCAGGAGGATCACTTGAGCCCAGGAGTTTGAGGTTGCTGTGAGCTAGGATGATGCCATGGCACTCTAGCCCGGGCAACAGAGCAAGA
>JAQIFY010000542.1:0-14998 GCA_028533085.1 Varecia variegata | reverse complement strand
TTTTTTTTTATTTCAGCTTATTATGGGGGTACAAAAGTTCTGCATAGATATATTGCCCATGTCCCTCCCAATCCCCCGAGTCCGAGCCTCAAGCGTGACCATTCCCCAGACAGTGCACATCGCACTCCTCCTGTAGGTATACACCCATCCCCGCCCCCACCCCCGTCCCCCCCAAGTCAGAACTTCAAGCGTGCCCATTCCCCAGACAGTGCACATTGCCTACCTTCCTTTTTGTATACATAGATACACATAGAAAATTTTAATAAGGGTCAGGATCCTTAAAATTTTGATTATTTTCATGGCCTCAGTTAATCAACTATTAGCCATTTATGTTAAGAATACCATTAGTCATAATAGAAAGATTAATATTTATCCTAGATTTAAATAGCAAAAACTTAAAGTTTAACAATTTATAGTTAAATATACTATGAATATTAGCACAATGAAATATTGTAAATGGAAGATATTTTGACACAATTTTAATTGAGAAAATCTAGATACACACATATACAAATAAATATGAATATACATGCAAATACACATAGACACACACATATATGGATCGTTTGTAATATGTGTATGTAAAAAATGGAAGAAATTATGGCAATTTATAAAACAGCTCTTCGCTATTGGATGGTGGGCTTATAGGACTGTCATTCTGTGTATGGCGTATGACTGCTGTTGCCAAGATCCTAAAAATTTAGTGAATTCACATTCAGGAAGAAGAATTATCTTTATATTGTCTCACTATCCCCATCTGCTTCACTTTTTCTATAGAGAAAAGCAAGAAGACAGATGTAGAAGCAGGAATCCACTCTAGAAAAATTAAATATCTAACAAAAAAGGATGCCAAGTAATTTATATAGAAATTAGCAGTTTACATGGCATTACCCACTTTTTATTTCTCAGCTACATTTTTTTTTTTTTGCCTTATGAAGATAGGCTTTTAATTATACCCATAAGAATGAATTTACTTTGTATTAAACATCGTCCTTAAATAGCACACTAAAACAAGTTTAGTTTTCCTGGATAGCATAGATGTGTGTTCATTATCTATGCCACTACAAGGCGTATTTTTAAGATAATATGATACCTTTCATTAAAAAGATATCTAAATATTTTAAAATTGTATAGCAATGTAAAGTTACATTTTGAGCAATATTTTAAAATTTACATTTCTCAGTTCCTTAGATCCAGATTTTCTTCTCTTTTCCATGTTCTACACAGATTTACACAGATAACAATTCCACATGACTTAAAATCCAGTTGTAAGAAAAGTTATTAAGAAATATAAATAAGATGGTGAGGTTTTTAAAAAGAACAAAAATATGAAGACTTTTTGGACAAATGTATTTTCTCAAATAAAATGAAATTTGGCATGAAGATTCAGCAATGCATGCTCTTGTTGCATAATTACTTTTTTCAGAATCAAATCTATCTTTAAAAAATAATTTTCATAAAATAAATTTTGATAGTGAAAATTTATCTATACAGAGAATACTAAATAATGCATTGGGTAAAATTTTTATGTTAACAGTAAATTCAGAAACAGATTTAATGTAATAATCTTTATAGCTGCTACCAGTGAAACCTGATATTATCATTATAATTAGAAACATTTTCCAATTATTGGGAAGGTAGCACCAAGATTGAAGGCTATGGGTTCTAGTTCTCATTGTCCAATAAAAATGAGAATATGCTTGAAAAACAAATATATAACAAATATAGAGGCTATAGAATGCTATTATTAGTGATTCTTACTTTTTATTAACTCAAGAAATATGTGGCATAGTGGTTAAAAGCCTGGTGTTTGAAATTCAAAAATTGGGTTCAGGTTTTTTAAGTTCTATTTACATTTTACCTTAGATACTTACAACTTCTGGAAACATTAATATCTGCATATTTAAAACTCCTGTCTCATGGGAGTATTGTAGGGATTAAATTAGAAAAGTTTATTTTGACAATTATTTCTAAATATCAACAGAAGTGAATTTAATAATAAAATATATATGCTGAAGGATTACTACAGGGAATCCCAGCAGTAGGACAGGCAAAATTACTAGGGATAAATGATGCCTTAAAAATTAGGAGTTGATAATGTACTACAAAACTGATTATATATTTGGTACATTGATGATCACATATTTAATGCAATGCCAATTACTGCATATACATATATATAATATATATATTTCATATATATATCTCATATATATATATCTCATATATATATCTCATATATATATATCTCATATATATATATATCACATATATATATATATGTATATATATATATATATACACACACACATCTCATACCTACAGCATTAAACAGAAGTTACCACTTGTCTCTCATTCTGTATGTTTGGTTCTAGACCTAAGTATTTATTTATTTAAAACATAGTTTCTATTATATTCTTGTCAATGAAAAGTTATTTTCATTATACAAATATGATTTAATAACTCAAATGGTACTTTTGACAATGTCTCATATATATATAACTATAATTGAAAAAATTAAAAATTTAAAAGATTAAAAAGTTTTAAAAATCAAATTAAATAAGGACATTTCTAACCACTTAAAATTATGATTTAAAAAAAAAATTGGCCTTAGTTTATTTTGGCCTTTATTATCTATATTTCCTTAAATATATGATTTATTCTTTTGTTTTAAAAGTGTTTATACAGTACAAGTCTTGAATTGTTTAAGGAGGCTTATCCTTTATCATTAATTTTACTTAGCCCATTTCATAAGAAAGTCCAAATTCTACTTAAATAAATGAAAATTTATTATAACATGACAATTCAACCCTAGTCAATATGTCTGTTCTATATAGCTCAATTATTCATATATGCCAACAAGTGGAAACTGATTCTAAAGCTATGCAAGTGGAAACTAATATTCAATGAGGATAAATGCACAATACGGCTAGTTTTGAGGATTTAGGGTGGAAAGGAAGAAATAATCTGTCAATCATCAAAGATGAAAAAAGCACTGATGGCATGAATATTCTGACTTTGGCTACAATCACATTTGATAAAAATAAGAGTTGTCCAAAATACCTCAAAATGTAATAAGCTGTCATGGCAGGTACTGAGCTAATCCTCTGGCTTTCCTGATCTTGAAACACACGTTGTATAAACACTTGTTGGGGACAGTGTATGGGGGATTTAAAATTGACTAAATGGCAGAACTAGATGATCTGAAAAGCTTCTACATTCTTATGTATTACAACTCTGCGCCTGAATGCATGTTAACTCTACCCTCCGGCCTTCATAATGAATAATCTCAGTAGCAGGAAAAGAGATCTCCCAACTCCAGTCTTGTCCTTGCTTCAATCCATTTTGCACATTGCTCTTCATATTGCTGCCAGAATAATATTTCCAAAACAATAATATGACTATGTCAGGACTCTTCCCCTATCCTCCAAATTTTCTTTCTATTATTTTCCCTGCTTATAGCACAAAACATACTTTAAAGTGTGTCTAACAAGGCCCTCCAGCTTCAGGACCCATCCCTTTTCCACCCATGCCAAATGCTCTTAATCTCAGCCATGCTGGACTATATGATATTTGCTGAATGTGTAATATTCTCTAAAACTTAATACCTTCACTAGATTGTTTTTCCTCTCTGTGCATTAGGCAAATCCAAAAAGACTCGTCATTCACAGAATGCTACCCCTCTGGAAAGCTTCTGTGACAACTCTTTATGCAGTTAGGCCTTCCTTCTGTGAGCCCATTAATACTTTGTGCATGTTTTCTTTATAGCACACATTGCATTATAATTGTTTGAGTATGTGTTTGCTGTCCTACTTAAATATGAGCTTTTACAGTGTAGCTCTTTTTTTTTTTGTACTATTTTATTTCATTATTTCAGCAGAATGCCATGAATATATAGTAAGCTCTCAGTCAGTATTTGGTGAATAACTAAGCTATCATCCAAAATCTTATTACTCTTCATTTGTTTTTCTAATAATGAAGATTTTATGTAAACCATACTTATAGATGGAATGATTGTGAGAATGTAATATATCGGTCAAATAAAATTTGGATCTGTGACTACTACACAAATAGAGTAGTTGTGGTGGATAAAGTTAAATTTCTTTTAACATTAGTCCAAATGTATCCTTTGGAACAAATTGGGTGACTACGCAAGAAATAGAAGACTGAGTATACAAGTAACTTTTTGTTTCCCCATGTACAGCCAACTGAGCTTTGAAAAAGCAGTCAACAATATACACTGGAAAAAAGAATCCTTACTCAATAAATGGTGCTGGGATAATTGTATAGTCACATGCAGAAGAATAAAACAGGATGCATATCCCTCCACACTTACTAAAATTAATTCAAGATGAATAAAGGACTTAAATGTAAAGCATGAAACCATAAGAATTCTTCTAGAAGAAAACATAGGAAAAATTCTTCCAGAAATTGGCCTAGGAAAAGAATTTATGAAGTTCCCCAAAGAAATCACACCACCAAGAAAAATAAATAAATGGGACTTGATTAAATTAAAAGGCTTCTGCACAGCCAAGGAAATAATTAACAGAGCAAATAGACAACCTACAAAATGGGAGAAAGAATTCCCAAGCTATACATCTGATAAAGGACTAATAATCAGAATCTACAAAGAATTCAAGCAAATCAGTGAGAAAAAAATGAGACAACCCTGTTAAAAAGTGGGCAAATTGTGCTCTGATAAACATTGGAGTACAGGTATCTTAAAAAAAAAAAAAAAAAAAAAAAAGACTTCTTTTCCTTTGGGTAAATACCCAGCAGTGGGATTGCTAGATTGAATGGTAGGTCAACATTTATTTCATTGAGGAATCTCCATACTGTTTCCCATAGAGGTTGTACTAATTTGCATTCTCATCAACGGTGTAAAAAGCATTCCTTTCTCTCTGCAGTCACACCAGCATCTATTGTTTTTGATTTTTTAGTAATGGGCATTCTTATAGGGGTAAGGTGGTATGTCATTGTAGTTTTAATTTGCATTTCCCTGATGATTAGTGATGTTGAGCATTTTTTCATATGTTTATTGGCCATTTATCTATCTTCTTTTGAAAAACTTCTGTTCATGTCTTTTGCCCACGTTTTGAATGGGTTTGTTTGTTTGTTTCTTGCTGATGTATTTGAGTTGTTTGTAGATTCTGAACATTTGTCCTTTGATAGATGTACAGTTTACAAATATTTTCTCCCAAAGACTTAGGTGCCTTAGTCATAAAATCTTGTCCTAGGCTAATGTCTAGAAGAGTTTTTCCTATGTTTCATGCCTTACATTTAATTCTTTTATCCATGTTGAATTAATTTTTATATGGTGAGAGATAGGGGTCCTGTTCATTATTCTGCACATGGCTTTCTGATATTCCCAGCATCATTTATTGAATACAGCTTCCTTTTCCCAGCATATGTTACTGTCTGCTTTGTCAAAGATCTGTTGGCCATAGCTATATGGTTTTCTTTCTGGGTTCTCTATCTGTTCCACTGCTCTATGTTTCTACTTTTATAAACGTGCCATGCTGTTTTGGTTACTTTAGGCTTGTGGTATTACTTGAAGTCAGGTAATGTGATGCCTCCAGTTTTGTTTTTTTTTTTTTTAATTTTTGCTTAGGATTGCTTTGGCTATTTAGAGTCTTTTCTGATTCCAAATGAAGGGTAGTGTTATTTTTTCTAGTTCTGTGAAATAAGACACTGATATTTTGATGGTAATTGCCTTGCATCTGTAAATCACTTTGGGCAGTGTGGACATTTTAATGATGTTGATTCTGTCAATCCATAAGCAAGGGATGTGTTTCCATTCCTTTGAGTCATCTGTGATTTCTTTCATCAGTGTTCTGTAGTTCTCCTTGTAGAGATCTTCCACCTCCTTGGTATATTCCTAGGTATTTTATTTTCTTTGTACTATTGTGAATAGTACAAAGTGAATAGCACTATTACATACAATAGTACTATTCAGAATAGTACTATTGTGAATCTCGAAATTAGGATATAGGCAATTTTGAGGATTCATTACTCATCCTTCCACAAAAAAGAAAGATTTATTGTGATTGCCCTGTCCCTGTTTCAGCACTACATTGAAATCATGGAAAGGTGAGGAGGGGCAATAGAGGAGATAACATGTTTGTTTTATAGATTTCTGGGCCATACAGAGCCACATTCATATTCGAAAAATAAGAAACCACATCACCTATACATCCTGGACCCTGAAATGAGTACACTGGTTACAGTAGGATTTGAAGTTTTTTATTTGCTTGTTTGTTTTCCTTAAAAAGGAGGTTGGTGAGTTCTAGATATATAATAAAGAAAATAATATTGACACTTCACACCCTACACACACACACACACACACACACACACACACATACACACGCGCGCGCACACACAGAGTTATCACTGGAGAACCTACCTGAACTTGGCAATCGGTTCTCGGTTCTTGGTGTGCTCTTGGCTGAAGAATGACCAGACACACCCATAGCAGAGTCAGCATGAAACAAAGTTTATTGAGGAATAGCAAGGTAGGTTTATAGAGCAAGGACAAAATACATTTGCCATAGATGATGAACAAGCCCCCTGTTGTAACAACAGGCTCTGGTTGGGGTCCTGTTTTATATTGTCTGGATTGAGTCCTCCTCTTGGTTTAAACGTCACCATTGAAGAACTCTCATACACAGTTAATGACATGATAATTAGCCTTAGGGTACTCTAGGTCATTTTCCAGATCCTATGATGCCTGGGCTATCTGGCTCATGGGCTTAGGAATTCCCTGCATTCTTTTGCAGATTGGCAAGGCTTTCATTCCTCCTTCTCCCAGGTGTGACAATTGCTAGGGGCAGCATCAAGGTGGGGCAGCTCCAAAGTGAGTCATCCACTCTTGTCCTTTTTCCCCAGGCGTGGCAATTACTGGAGGCAGCACCAAGGTAGGGCTCCTGCTTTTGTCCCTAGGAGAGCCAGAGGTCTCTCACTAGCTACCTAACAGAATCATTTCCACCTTTATAGACACATAGGGAGATTAAAATTTCAAGGCTCCCCTGATGTGATATATGTCACTTCCACACCAGTCCTTCAACAATCACAGCAATCACTTTTTTTCTTCTCTGCTAGTTGGCTAAAAGAAGGTAGGGATTCATTGGAGAATTCTGAGGAAGTCCTAGAAGATGATGATGTATGATGAAAAAAGAGGCAGGCTCCATAAATATAACTTGAAAGACTACCCATGCAACACCTGATTGAATTATTGTCATGAGTGAAAAATAAATTATTATTATGTTCAGGTAGTGAGATTTGGAGGATTGTTTGTTACTAAAACTAACATTTCTTATCTTGATTGATATACTATATTTCATTTCAGTATCCAGTCTTTTCTTGCTCAAATATAAAAATGTTATTGATTTTTATTTCTAATTCTAATGATTATAGGTAAAATACTTTAGATTGTTCATGTACACTACCATATCATTTGTGAATAATGACTTTTGTTTATTTTTTTCCAGTGATTATCCCTTTGCCTTAATCTTGTATTTCACTGGCTCAGCATGCTAGATCAATGTTGAATAGAAGTTCTGAGTCCTAATAGTAGGCTTCTTTGTCTTATTTTTGATATTAAATAAAATTAACATCTATATATAATATCTGATATATATTTCACTCTGATATTTCTTGTACCATGCCTTTAATTAGATTTTTTAGTATAAGGAAGTTCTTTTCTAATTTTATTTTAATAAAAATACTTCTAAAAATAATAAAAATACATGGAATTCTACTAGATGTTTCTTTGTCATATATTGTTATATATGAAATATATTGAAATATATTTCTTATTTTATTTGTTGTTGTGAATTCCATTCAGTGATTTTCTAATGTTCATCCAACCAATCTGCTTCCTGGAATAAACTCAACTAGGTTATGATGTATTATTTTTCAAATATATTGCTGGATTTTATTTTCTTGGATTTTATTTAGAATTTTTACATCCAGTATCATGAGCATTTTTAGAGACTAGCATAATTTTTTCATGGTATTGTCTTATTAACTTTTAACATTCTAAGGCATCTGTTCATATTGCTTTTGTTCATTGTATCCTCTTAATAACTTTTTAAGGTCTGGAGAATCTATAGTTATATTTCCTGTTTCATTCCTAACATTGTTTATGTCTGCCTACTTGCCTTTTTTCTTGATCAGTCTCACCAGAAGCTTGTCAGTTTTATTAGACTTTCAAAGAAACAACTTTGGCTTTGTTGATAGCAACCATATGTTTGATTTCTGTTTTATTACTTTCTACTCTTATCTTGACTATTTTCCTCTAATTTCTTTTAGATTTGTTTTCCTGGTCTTTTATTAATTTCTTAGGAAGTATGTTCTGCTCAGCTCATTATTTTTCTTTTCTAATATAAACATTTAAGATAGGGATCAGGAAACATTTCCCATAAATAGGCAGAAAGTGAGTATTTTAAGTTCTACAGGCCACCTATGGACTCTGTTGAATAACTTTACATTGTTTTAAACCCTTTAAAATTGTTCAAAAAAATTCTTAGCCCAATGGCTGTGCAAAAACAGTAATAAGCTTATAAACCAATAAGCCAATAAACCAGTTTGCTAACCCCTGATTTGTCCTAAATTTTCCCTTAAGTAATACAGTCTTAGCTAACAAGTTTTAAAATGTATTTAATTAATTTAAGTTTTTAAATATTTTCCAATTTCCAGTAGCATTCTGACTTCAATTCATGAGTATTTGGACTTTTTTTCTTAATTTTGGAACATATATTTTCAGTCACCATTTTATTTTTGCTAGTGTGTTTATATTCTCTGTAATGCAGATGGCAATGTCCTTCTGTACCCTTGAAATTTGCTGAGGCATGTTTATAGCAAGTGAATATTCTATATATGTTTGAAAAGCATATATATTCAATATTAAATTCAGTATGCTATAGGATTTTCAAATCAACCTTTTCAACTTGGTGGATGCCACCAAGGCTTATGGCTTATACCTTTCAGAGTATGGATCGAGCAGCATCTGGGTCAGCTTGATTAATAGCTAGGGTGACTTGTAACCAGCTCCGTGAACCCCTATATGTTTTTTTTTTTATAATCCTCTACCTTAACTAACTATTAGACACTTTGAGTTGTTTCCCAGAACCGATGGACTCAAACTATTGACCCCAAGTGATCCTCCAATCTTGGCCTCCCAAAGTGCTGGGATTGTAGGCATCAGCCACCACACCTGGCATGAAATGATGGATTTTCAACAAGAGAAAGGATTTGAGATTCTGAAGGGCCCAGGGCAGACTTCCTGATGGCAAGATTCACTGTCTCCCACAACCTGCCCCTAATGCCTGCAGTCCCTGCACAGTGAGATACACCATGACCTGTCCCAAGGTCCCCTTTAAAAGCACATGCTATCCCTTAGTCCGGGAGATGGATTTTAGGCAACTTCTCCCATTCTCCTGGCATGATGTCTGTCATATTGAAAATTTCTTTCTTCCTTGGAAATCAGCATTGTGTCAATTATTGGATTTTTATATAAGGATTAACTGTACCTAGACTGAAACCCCCTTGCAGTTTTGACAACTGACTGAGGAGCGCTGCCCTAGAACTCAGGGAGAAGAGTCCTGAGGGGGGTCAGGGCAGCAAATGCTGAGGTCCTGTGGACATCTCTCCGAAAACTTCCCTAAAGGTCCTAGCTTGGTTTGAAGATGTCTGAAATGCAATTTGCGCCATTCTCCCATTGTTTTGTTGAATAGAACCTGGCACCCTTCTAGCCATATTAATATTAATCTGCTAAGCAAAAGATTGCTTGGGCACAGCCTTAGTATTCTCTCCCAACCACCACCACACTTTTTATTTTTTACATGGCCAGGCTAAGAGTGTTCCAAAGTTTTTCATTTTGCTTCCATTTTAATTATAAATTCCATCTTTAAATCATTTCTCCCTTCTCTCATTTTATTTCAGTAGCTAAAAGAAGCTATACAGCACATTGAATGCTTTGCTGCTTAGATATTTCTTCTGCCAGATTCTCTAGCTCATTGTTCTTAAGTTCTGCCTTTCATAAAGTTCTAGGACATGGGCACAATTCCACCAAGTTCATTGCAACTATTAGATGGCCTGTACTCCTGTTTTCAATACCTTATTTTTCATTTCCATGAGATCTTCTCAGAATAGCATTTCCTGTCCATATTTCTACCAGCATTCTGGTGATGACTACTTAAGTAATATCTAAGAAGTTCCATGCTTTTCCTACAGTTCTTTTTGAGCTGTCTTCAGAATCACCTGTAATGCTCTGTTCACGGCAATACAGATTTTTTCTAGCCTGCTCCTCCAGACTCTTCCAGCCTCTGCCCATTACTTTGTTCCTAAGCTGCTTCCACACTTCCAGGTGTTTGTTATAGCAACAATCTCATTTCTCAGTACCAATTTTCTGTCTTAGTCTGCTTTGTGTTGTTATAACAGCATACTACATACTGGGTAATTTATAAAGAAAAGTAATTTGATTTCTTATAGTTCTGAAGGCTAAAAAGTCCAAGATTGAGGAGCCAGTATCTGGTGAGGGTCTTCCAAGAAAGTGTCGCATGCACACAAGAGAAGAAGGGGATCAAACTAATCGTTCCATCAGGAACCACTTTGGGGATAAGAAACCCACTTGCACAAAAACATGACCTAGTGCTCACATGAGCAGAGCCTGTATCTCAACACTGTTACATTGGGGATTAAGTTTTCAACACATGAATTTTGGGGGACACTTTCAAACCAAAGCACTGTCTTTATGTAATTTTTATCTGAGGATTCTTTACATGTTTTTGTTAGAACGTGGTTGCATAAAGAGATGTTTTTGCTTGGTATTCAGCATTCCTTTTTTCCTTTTCTTTCTTTCTTTCTTTCTTTCTTTCTTTCTTTCTTTCTTTCTTTTTCTTTCTTTCTTTCTTTCTTTTTTAACATCAAGAGCATGTGCTCTGCTATCCAGTACAACGTGTTTAGGGATATGGAAGTCAACACAACTATTTCTTAGAGCCCTTTTTAAAAATCGTTATAGAAGTTTTCCTTCATTTGAAGTGTTTATTTTTATTAATTTCTAGTTTTAAGAACAGATAAACATTCATTTTAAGAAGAGTTTGTATTTCTACTTTTTATAAGTTATTGACTTTTTTGTGATCTAAACTGCCATCGTTTTGTTGTAAATTACCTATGACTATAGTTTTCTCAGAAAGAATTTTATTTAATACATGTATAGTAGATTCACCCCATTAATTATATTATGTACTTACATAGGCTCACTTATTTTTTAATCTTCTTGATCTTCATTTCCTTAGAGGCATTAATGACATCCACCTGTTACATTCATGTATTCTATATTTTATGTAGTATTTTAATGAATTATAATACTATGTTATTTGATGAATAAATCTCATGACTATTTATTAGAGATAGAAAGCAGTATCATTATGAGGGTCACAGATATTTTTATCCTTTTATATTGTGAGTTTGGCAGTAATATTGTGACTCTATTGTTTTTCTTTCTTGGACCATACAATCAACATGAATTAAATCACTGTGACTAAGTGTAATACTCTAGTCATCTTGCGACTAATAAAAATACCTGTTATGGTGAAGTAGAGATCTGGAAATTCAAGAAGAAGTACCATTAAGTTTGAAACTTAAAAATGATGTTTCTACCAGAAGAGTTGGTATGAAATACCAGCAAAAACAGTGGAATGCAATATATTAATAAAGATAGCTAAGACTAGATGTTACTAGTGGAATTTGGAAGCATTTAAAATTTTAGTTGGAGGGAGTACTAAATATTATATTGTAAAAGGAATAAGGTTATTCTCTAGGGAAAAAAATAGAAAATTTTATAAAAATCTATTTCTTAAAAGACAAATCACCTATGTACCAATTCAATAAGTGCACTTTTTTTTAACTATTTAATTTTAGTTTATAATGTTGATTGTATCTTCATAACATAATTTTCAGAAAAGTTAATTTTGTCTTTCCTAAATAGTAGGAAAATTAGACCACTGGTATATTTAAGAGGAGAGAAATGGAAAGCTGCAAGGATGAGAGAGGGAAGTGGAAGATCATAAAGAGCCCTTAGCTCTTCCATTTTTTTTTTTTCTAGTCATTGCACCATTTTAACTTTGCATCTCAGTTGACATCTGTAGCAGCTGAGCATGCCGGAAAAGTTGAAGATGTTCTCAATATGCTGTTACAAAGTCCAAATGCAATCCAGTTGGAGATATGAGCATCCTGGATAAACTGCTATTGAAAAGGCTATTGATCAGTAGTTAATAATTAATAGCTTAGCCATGGAATGATGCAACACCATGATATTAGTTACCCAATTTTCTTCTATTTTACTAATCTGAGACTCTCAACACATAGCTTCCATTTTTTAGTCAAAGACATTCCAAGGTTCTATTTTTCAAGTCTATATTTCAACCATAAAAAAGGGTAGAAGGAACATTAGATGTCATGCTTCTGTCCTTTAATGGTGTGGCAAAGAATTTGAACTCCTCACTTCTTGTTTAATCCCATTAGCCTGGATTTAGTCACATGGACAAATACTGCTAAAATAGAAGCTAAGAAGTGTAGTCTTTTGTTGTGTGGCCATGCATACAGATACAATTTACTGTTTTTGTTAGTAAAACATAGTGAAGATATTGTGGGAAAACCAGTTCTTTATTCACCAAATAAAACTAAGTTTGTAGATTGATCATTAGGTGAATTGATCTGCTTCTGAGGAACTGTTTGGACATTTAGAAATTATATGCACGTAAGTGTCTATCTAGTACGTGAAAGGCATATAATGCCTTTGAATGAAAGCATAAATGGCTAAGCCATCAAGGAGTGGGTTGGAAATGACAATAACAGAGCACACCTGAACTCACAGATGCACAGAATCAATTCAGTCAATATTTATTGAGGGACTGTAGACCAAGATTTATGTTAGGCTCTGGGTTAACAAAAATAAAAAAGGACAAGGAACCCACTCATATGTGCCAAAAAATTATGATGAGGAGGAAATGTCAAACTAATCATATAAAAAGATATAGAAATATTAAATATTTTTATCTTCTCCCATGTCATTATCACAATACCTCTGTAAAGTTTGAATCCTACTGGCTTACCACCAAAAAGAATCACAAGTGAGTGCATTGTGATGCATGTACCTCTTCTCAGCCTTGTGTAGATCCATACATATATTATTAAGCAATTCATGCGTCTGATATACAAGCAGAATGTCAATGTATTTGTTTGCAATAAAACATTCTTGCTGCACAGACCACAAGACTCAATAGTGACATAATGAATGTCTTTTTTCTCTAGAAAATCTTTACAAGAAGACAAATTATAATAAAATGTTTGCTTGATGTACTTGAGATCTCAAAACTACTTGAGACAAAATGAATATTTATCATTTATAATAGCCAAATGCACCCATTTCACCATAGAAGTTTTTTTTTTTTTTTTTTTCTTTCTCATCAATGGACTGTAATGTTTGTAATGTATTGGCAAAAGTTTCTCCCACATGGTTTTGGAGATGGTTTCAGACCCCCTTTATCTCTTATATGATTATTTTTTAAATCAGACAAAAACTAACCAGCACTGTGCCATCCGGCCCTGAGTTTCTGGCAGATGTATATTTTGCTTACATCTTTTAATGTATTTTTTTCTATCAGGTAATATGGAGCTATCATATTTCTTTAATGTAATTTTTAATATATATATACTTTTATCTTACTGTGCTAGCTTCATCATTAAAATTTATAAGGGGTATCTTTTAGTATATTTTCATGTATTTATAATACAAGGAAAAGTGGGCTAAGTGTTATCTTTAATATATAATAAAATACTATGGAAACACAGGGGAAGGAGGAAATCTATTTGATTAAGGGCATCAAGAAAGTTTTTCTCAATATAAACGATTACATTTGACTAGGTTTGAAAGATGGATAAGATTTCAAAAGTGAATAAACAAGAAAAGCAATTTAGGCAAAGGAATGTGTGCAAGTAAAAAGACATAAAAATCACATGGCATGTTTATAAATTGGTCAGTAATCTGGTGTACCTACCATACATTAGCATTTTAATATGAAATGATATTAGAAGAAAAATTTTATTATTATGTGAGACACCATAGTAAAAACAGTAATTTCAAGTACTATTATAATTTTAATAATGATTCAGGACATGAATTCACATTAATAGATCAAGGAGGAAAGAACATAGAAAGAATGAATTAAATGGTCTCAATGTCAGACAAAAAAAGTAGAAAATTAATAAAAAAACATATCTATTGTAGTTGCTTATCTAAAGACACTACTCTATAGAGCATCTTGAGTTTTACTTTTTTTCTTTCCTTTCTTCTTCATCATTAAGCTTCCTGAAAATAGCAGCATGTTTCCAGATAAGATTTCCTGCATCCATGGTTTATAATCATGTTTATTTCAGTATAAAATATATTGGAGCTAAAATTTAATCATACTGAAGAGCAGCCTTTGTCTCTCCAACCCATCTTATTAGTGATATTATATGAACTTTTAAAAATATAATTTATAAACCTCCATATACATAAACCAAATGTTTAAGGACTCTTGAAAGTACGCAAAAAAAAAAAAAAAGATCTCCCAAACAAAGACTGTGTTTTTCTGAATATGAACTCCTAAATCTGATACTAACCACTCAGCAAATGGAACTTCTCTGGAGCAACAGAAGATGGCTTTATTGGGAAACTCTTTTGTTATTGGCCCAATCTTTATGCAAAAGATAAAAACTGTGTATGTATATAAGACTAAGAGATAAAAAAAAAAACACAGACTAAAAACATTTTGATTACAAAATTATTCAGAATTGAAAATTATGATGTATCCAATGTTAATTTGTCTTAATATTTGTCTCCCTAAGAAGCTATATTGCAAAAGCAATCAGTTGCTTAAAATTGGTTATCTATCAAACATGGTAGCTCAGAAATATATGCTGGAAGTTTGTTTAAAAATATCGATATTGT
>JAQIFY010005419.1:0-11046 GCA_028533085.1 Varecia variegata | reverse complement strand
TGAATTAAAATCTGATCTTCAAAAGATTCTGTTGAGAAAATGTAAAGATAAGCCACAGAGTAGGAAAAAAAAATTTGCAAACCACGTGTCTGGTAAAGAACCTATATCTAGAACATACAAATTATACTCAAATCTCAATAATAGGGAAAAAATTACCCAATAAAAATGGGCAAATGATTTCAATGACATTTCTTCAAGGAAGAAAATTAGATGGGAAATAAACACACGAAAATATGCTTAACATCATTAGTTATTAAGTACTTGCCAATTAAAATTACCATTTGATATCACTACATGTCTATTAGAATAGCTTTAAAAACGATTAAAAAAAAAAAAAAAAAAAAGCCTGATGATATCAAGGGCTGACAAAGATACAAGAATGCAGAAGAGCTGGAATTCTGACACAGTGCTTCCAAGAATGCAAAACGTGATAGTCATGTTGAAAAAGTTTGGCAATTTCCTATAAATTTAAATATACATTTACCAGCAATGCCACATCTAGGTATTTATTAAATAGAAATACATAGGTTTCTACCAAAATCTACACATGAATCTTTTTAGTGACTTATTTCATAATCACCAAAAGTTACAAACAATTAATGTATTTCAGCTGCTTAAAAGATAAATCTATAAAATGGAATGCTACTATGCAATGAAAAGGGATAAATTATGGATACATGTAACCATGTAGATGAGCATCAACTGAATTATGATTATGCTAAATAAAAGAAGCCAGACTCAAAGCTCACATACTGTATAATTCCAATTACATTATTGAAAAGGCAAAAATATAGGGACAGAAAACATATCAGTGGTTGTCAGAGGTTTGGGAGTGGGGGAAGGGATTAACTATAAAGGAGCATGAAGAAATTTTGGATAAAAAGAGTTTACATTTTAGTAGTCATAATATGAGTTTGTCTTCTATTTTATCAATTTATGCTCTTCATTTTTCCCTGTCTTCTACTTTCTTTGGGTTAAACTGTTTTTTTTACCTATTTTCTTAAAAAAGATATTTAAATAATGGAGCTTTGCCCTTTCTTTCTTTCTAACACTTATATTTTAGGTATACATTTCTTTTAGGATTCTCTTTTACCTACATCCTAAACAATTGAGATATTGTATTTTCATTATTAATTCCATAAAAAATATTTCATAATTTGACTCTTCATTTTTTAACTGCCAACTACTTGGGGGTGTCCTAAGTATCTTTTTATTGCTGTTTTCTGGCATAATTAGACCAAGGTCAAAGAACATATTTTAAACGATTTCATACTTCTGAAATTTGTTGAGATTTGCTTTATAGCCCAGCGCACAATTTTGGTAAATATCCTATTCTTTATTTTCCATCTCTTGTTTCCTTGAGTGTCAATCTGGATATTTCTTCTGAACTATCTTCATGTTTATTAATTCTCCCTTCAATTATGACTAACTGTTAAACCCACATATTGAGGGTTTAATTTTTTGTAGTTTTTACCTCTAGAATTTCCATTTAAGTCTTTCACTAGTTTTTAGTTCACTGCTGAGTTTTTCCATTTTGTTAATTTCTTAAATATATTAATCATACCTATTATAACATCTGAGTCTCTAAATTCCATCATATTAACCTCTTATAATGCCTGGTTATTTCTGATTGAATAAAAGACTTTTTGCATGTAAAAAAAATATATATATACACATATATATACATATGTGTGTGTGTATATATATGTGTATATATATATATATATATAATTTGTGTCTCCAAATCATGATAGTTCCTCCAGGAAGAATTTATTTTCCCTCTGACAGTAGCATTTTAGGGTTGGAAAGATGAGCTTAACCCAGTTAGGGACTGAGCCCATTCAAAGCAGATGGACATTTTATTCACACTTACTCCTAGGATCTAGACCTTTGCAGCCCCAACTGTGTGCTTGGAGTGTTCACAAGGACCTGCTACTTTGCAGGCTGTGAATTCCGATTATTCTTCTGTTCCTGTGTTCAGCTTCTCCATTTTTCAGCTGCTGCTTTCTATGAAGTTTCTCCGGCTCTCAGTCTTTGCTTTCAAATTAATTGATGCCTCAAGGGGTGCAAGGTGAGGTTGGCACATATCTGACATGCTTTTCTAATAGATACATGCATATGTCATAAAAGTATAAAAAATTTATAGGGATAAAAAATATTAAAATCATGTTAATAGTTATGTTTGGGTGAGGAGTAAATGGAATCGGATTCAAGGAGGTATCTGCATATGTAAGCCTTCAATCATATTAGTAAAGTTTTTTTTATTTTAGTAAAAATTTAAAAAATTTCTAAGTCTACAAGTAATAAATTAAGAGGTAATATAATACAAATGACTTCTAATGACGTTTGTTCATACCTTCCTTTTATAAGTAGCTACTAATCAAAGGCCTCGCGTGTGCCATGCACTGTGCTAAGGGCAGATGATATATTGCTAAATAAAACAGATATGGTTTCTGCCCCTCTGAAGTTTACAATCTAGTGGAACTGGCAATAAAAATAAGCAAGCGCACACACACACATATATATAAAATCAGAAAAGACAAAGATGGTTGTGGAAAACAGAGTGATTTCGTTATATCAAGTTTTAGAAAAACAGTAACGACACTCATCATTGGCCTTCCTGGCTGTGACAGCGGTTTATTCTCAGGGGGATGGTCCCATGTCCTCTATAGGAATGGGAAGCAGCAGCATGAGTCATTCTGGCAAAAAGTGATCTGGAACTTTTGGTATCAGGTACCAGCAGTGATAGGAAACTTGGTTTATGCTGCAGGTGATGATGCCCACCTTGGTATCAAAGAGGATGAGAAAAAGACCAACATGGAGGATGGGAACATATTCTCCCTTTCTGTAAAGGGAGAATGAAGAATGTCAACTGTGGCTGGGGGGCTACTGAGAGGCTAGATCAAACAGCACTAGCAAAAAGAGCCAAAGATATGCTAGTGGGCTGTTTTTCTATTCTATTTTCTACTCTTGCGTTGTTGTGGCGTCAGAAACATGGTTTTACAATTAAAAGGGACATATTAGATGCAGAATAATACACTGGTGTGGTCACTCACAGAAGTTAGTTGAAGAAAGGAAGATTTCTGTACACTTCTGAAGGAGGCTCAAGAGTCACTGGTGGGAGAGAAAGACTGTCCTCCCCAGTGAATACTTGCGATTACCACAAGAAAAGACTCTCAACGTGGCTTCTAAACTATTTTTTTTCTTTCATCTAGAAGCCTCAATCAGATAACTTCACAACACAGAATCTAAAAATAAGATGTTAGTCTAAGGGTTTTCTCAGTTACATGAGCACTGTTAAGTTTGATTTTTAGTCTTGAAAAACTGTGGTTTAAGCATTCTCATCACAACTGTTAAATCTTCAACATAGCAAAACCCAAACCAAAATCAAGCCATCATTTAAAATAAAAACAACACACTAGAAAAAAAATACACAATTTATATAAAAGGCAAAGGAATATTATTAATATGAAAAGAACTGTTACAAATCTATAAGGAAAGAAATGAAAGAAAAAATGACTGAGATGAATGGGCAATTTAAAAAGAAAAGAACACAAAAGCCTCAAGATGCTCACCCTAATACTCAAAGAGATTTCAATTAAAATAAGAGTGAAATGTTTTTATTTAGCAGACTGGAAAGCATTAAGAAATTGATGATAATTCAGGCTTTTTTGGAACCTGATTTCCTTGTTTATCTGATGAGTGTGTACAGGCCTATAGTTGTTAAGCTATAGCAATACCTGTGTTGCCCCATCCCCGTCTTTGCTCTGCACCCCAAGCAAGTGTCCCCGTTACTGGCTATATCACACTGGTGTTATATAATATGATATCATGGAATAATATGCAGCTATTAAAATGGATAGGGCAGATCTGCTTGGACTGACATGAAAAGATGTCTTTCAAGCAGTGCTAGGTGAACAAAGCAACTTACAGATTAAATTATATGATTCCATATTTTATTTAAAAAACCCACAATATAAAAATAAACATTATTAAATGAATTTCTATGCTTATATGTGCAGAAAATATTAGCTGGAAGAAAACACACCAAATTACTAAAAATTTGTAAGGCTTTACCGAAGGAGTCACATTTTTGCTTTTTGTTGATTTTCTATACAAAATGATACATAAACATTAGAACTTTTATTTCCCACTTCATATAGTCCTCTGAAGCTGAATAGAATTAAAATTTTGAAAAAACTCTATTTTGAAGTAAAGTCAATAGGAGCTTTACTATATAAATTCTTTTAAACAATAAATAAAATTCATTCATTTCTCACAAAATTACTATTCAGCTGTTATTAATCTCATTTTACAAATGAGGAATTGGTGGTCAGGATTTGAACTTTGAGATTTTCCAAAAAAGAAATAGCAAATATTCAATGAGGTTTTTTCTTTCTTTTTTTTTTTTGATACCTAGAGGAAATGTATGTAAAGGTAACTTTGATAAGACTCTATCTATCTACCTACCTACCTACCTACCTACCTACCTATCTACCTCTTTAGAGACAGGGTCTCACTCTGTCACGCAGGCTGGTGGGATTCATAGTCACTGCAGTCTCGAATTCCTGGGCTCAAGCAGTCCTCCTGCCTCAGCTCTCAAATAGCTGGGATTATAGGAGTGAGCCACCTCACTTAGCTAATACTCTTTTTAGACTCAGGAACATTAGAGATTAAGAAATGTGTACTAAAACTTGAAACAAATCAATGACAGAATCACAAACAGAGCCTGTGGTTTTTGACCATATTTGTTTTTCATTCTTTTTTTTTTTTTTTCAAAAATAAAAAAAAATTCCCAAGCACTGAAAATGTTTTCACAGCTAATATTTTCTTTCTTTTTTTGTATTAGTCTATTAGTTTTCTCTTAAAATATTTACAGTTCAAATTATGGGCTTTATATTTTATGTAATAGTCCATCTCTAAATTTAAATTTCAAGATCTATTTCTTGCTAAGGTCTACTTCGATACGGAAAACAATATTCTGGGTCTAAGATGTCATTCTGACTTGTTTTAGAAAAATTTTTGTTCCATTATAGTATATTATAATATGCGGGTTTCAACTTTGGTTGTGCTCACTATTACCTATGGATATCATAGATGCCTCATGAAAGATAAAAAAGAAGGCAAAGTTTCCTTATTTCCTTAATAGTTAGACAAGTTCTTCCGAAGCCTGTATTTTTATTTTACTCTGCTACTTCTCTATGGTTTTCTGATGCGTTTGGAAGTAGTTCTCTGACTCTGACTCATATGTCCCAGTCAAATAAAAGATACCACTATTTTGCTCATGAATCTAGATAGCTACTGTAGTCATCAACCTCTCCCATAATCTGCAGCTTCTCCTCCTTTTCACTGTCCTCTGGATTCATTCTTTGGCAAACCCATGGAGTTTGTCTATCTCTTCCCCATTCCTACTTTCACATCACTAATTCAAGTCTTTATCCTCACTTGCCTTAAGAATCGCATTATTTTATCTTTTTGCCTTCATTTCTTCCTCTTCTAACACATCCTCTATCTTACCACCTAATTTACCTTTTACAAGCACAGACCATAGTATTTCAAAACACCACTTTAAACTCATCAGGTGCTTGTCACACACTTATTAGCACATAAAAGTTTCAACTCATGACACTCACTGTGCTCTAGCCACCCAGACTACTTATTTCTCCATGTCTGAGGTCCCATATCTTCTGATCATTTTCCACTTTCCTCTTCTCTCTTCTCCTCAATTTCTACGTGATAACTACTCTCTCTCCCTTCAAAGCACAGCCCAAGTATCACCTCTCTCTAAAATCTTTGTTGTATTCAAGGCTGAATTAGCAATGATTAAATAGCTGTGAATGATAAGGGCAAAGAAAAGTGCACAGTGACTATAAACTGGGTCATAGCTCACTTATTAAGAATTAGTGACAGTATTGGTGCTTCTGTACTATGTAAATCCTATAATTTTAACCTGGACAGGATTTAACTAAACTGGCATGGTTTTATTGACATTTGCTTTATAGTTCAGAACTGATGAAAAAATAGGACTATCTTTTCTCTTTAACCAGTTTTCTATTGCATTAAGAAACTTTTCATGTGATGGGGTTCAGGACATGTTACTCCAAAATATGACATCTTGGCATAGTGAATATTTTAATCTGAATGAATTTGAGAAATGGCATGTGCAGGAAGGACTTTCTAACTTACCCCTGAAGCAAGTCATAAAACCTAGGAAGGATTTCCTGTCCTTCCTCTGAAGCAGGTGGTGAGACCCTCACGTGAGAGGTGCTACTCCTGTACCCAGAGGAAAGGAGCATCACACGTCTCCAAGTCTCTCCACCCTTCGTCAAACCCAGCCAAAAACTCTCAGGTTTAACTACTTCTTCAGATCTTTATTTCCTAATGAAAGTGCCCATGTCACATAAAACTTGTATAAAATAAATTTGTATGCTTTTCTCTTGTTAATCTGTCTTTTATTACAGGGGCCCCAACTGAGAACACAGAGGTTGGAAAGAAAAGATATATTTCCTCCCCTACACTTCTCTCACCTAGCATCCCTTCATTACCAAATAATATTGATTGCATTTATACAGTCTTTCTCTCTCTCTCTGTATATATATAATTTTTAATGTTATTAATAATTTATACTAGTAGAATATTATATATCATGATATATATATTTCAATATATCAATATATCAACATATTATATGTCAATTATATTGATTATATTATTTTAATATATAATTATTTATATGATTATATAAATTTATATTTATTTATATATTTATATAATTACACAAATAATTTAAATATTTATATTTATTTATGCAATTATATATTAATTATATACTATTATCTATTATATTAATATTTATGTAATTATATATTTATATAATTACTTATATAAATATTTAGTTATATTATTATAACATTTTATTATAAAATTAATTATATCACTATAAATTGATATTGACTGATATTATAAATATAAAATATATACATGTATATATATAATTTTTCCTTTCCACATAATTTTAAACAATTTCAACAGCCAGAATATAAGTGGGTGACATTTGCAAAGCTAATAGTTTCCAAAACAATTTCTTTACTTCTTCCTATCTTGTGAAAAAAGGGGAGAAAATGTCACAGTTATGAGCAAAATGCAACAAATGAAAGAAGAAAATCAATGCTAAGAGTGAGACAAGAGATACTCCATTTTTCTCATAACATAGATTTTCTCAATTTCTGGGTAATTATTAACTTTTGGCTAGATTTTAGTTTCCATTTTTAAGGGGGTACAAAATAATCACATTTTTATAATAGAGGTTTTTGCATTGTACCAAATTTCCTTCATTGATTTGTAAATATATACTCTCACTTTGGCACCAAATTTTATATGCTTTTTTTAAATGCTATATTCCCAGTACCAAATCATTATTTAAAAAGAAGAGTTGTTTCCTTACAACACACTCCACAGTTGACTACTTCTGCCTTTTCTGTGGGCTAGCTAAGAAGTCTCTACCATCTGCATACTTGCTAGAGTCTTATTTTCTAAAATTTAACAGTTTTGGCTATTTCCTCTGCATAATACACAGTATTATGACACAGTGGTTAAACTTCAATGCAATCCAAAAGACAGAGATTTGATTTTCCCTATGCTATTTAACTAACTTACCTAGTGGAGCAGGGAGTAATCTCTTTAAAACTCAATTTCCTCATCTGTCAAATGGAGATGATAATAATTGTGTAACTTGAGACTTTTTCTAGGTTGTTGTAAGGATTAAATGAGATTTTATATGTAAATACTTTGCATAGTCACTGGCATGGAATGAGCATTTAATAAATGTTCGCTGCTGATGATAATGAAATTCTATAAAAGAGACATACAGGAAAATATAATATTATTTAGATTCCATTGATTTCTAATGTGAAAAAAATCATCACAAAAACTGAATGGAAATTTATATTTGTATTTTCTGGTTTTTAGTCTCTATGGGAAAAATTGTTAATAAAATTAATAGCAATAACCTTGATTGTAGAGGAAACTTTTGTATATATTCACAGAAGTAAATGGTTTTCTAAACTTCAGCAATCCTGAACTGCACACTAATAATTCAAATGCTAATTACAAATAAATTCCAAACCATGATAGAAGGAGGACTGAAAGAGCTTTTAACTTTCCGCAACCATTTTCTAACCTTACTGGAATTACATATACACTGAAGTTAAAACTAGTATACATAAATATGGTACATTAAATATTCATATTTCATCATATGTGTATATATTTAAATTGGCTCTTCTGATACTAATCTGAATTTGTGAGGTTTTCCTGTACACTAATTAAATTCTCTAGTGTGTAACTCCACCTCTTCTTCATTTTTAATGCAGTCATAGCTTAACTTAATCTATCATTTATAAAGCAGAGGTTTAATGAAATAACTGATCCATTCCACCATTATGTGAATGTTTCCTGTTTTTAATTTACAGCAATCAATACAAAGCATAAATGCTTTAAACCTTGAATCTTGAGACACAATTTAATAACCCAATTTATTACCTTGCAAATTTCTTAGTGAAATAAGGAAAACATAATCTGCCACTGCCAAATTTGATAATACTGATTCATTAGTCACAATAGATGAAATTATAATTCATTAAATGTGAAGTATTATTTGGATATGCAATGTTTATCTTTGAAGAAAAAGTGTGTTCATGTTACAAATGAGTAAGCAATGGTTCTGTTATTGCCTGTATGCAACCGAAACTTCCTTATCATAGCTAGAACTCAAGAGACAGTTAGTTTGCTGTGCTCTTTTCAATTATAAAAATATTAAGCTTTCGTTAATATGTTCTTCATTTTAACATTTTTAACAAGTCATAGTGCAATGAACTGCCAATATTATGAACATAGAGAACAGCCAAGTATGAATTTGATTAAGCAGGACTCTACTGGTAAATTATAAATTAGACTTACAAATTAAAGCTATATTACAGAGAAACTAAAACATAATTATAACATCGCAGTTAAGGGTGAAATCAGCTTAAGCATTTGGAGTGTGTATTCATCTAATTGAATACTTCCTGTGGTGATAATTTTTCCTTTTGTACTTAGGTTCTCTTAGACCATAAAACGAGTAGATCATCAATACCATTTAAAGTCAATTGCGCTTTTATCCTTTATTTCATTTACAATCTAAGGCATTATTTTAATGAACTCAAATCTTTAAGTATATATTTAATTTAAATATGAAATATAAAATTGGAGATAGATCTAGGTTAATTGTTTAAATCACCACTTTGTAAAGACAATGAAAATGCTACCTGGCGGTGGCAAAGGAGGTTAAGATGGCCAGAGAGAGCCTAAATAACTTGTGCAGTGTGGCTGCGTCAAATAATCAACGCCATGTACTGAATTCAGATAACTCTTGCACCTCCATAATATTATGAAAGTTAAAAATAAAAAAATAACTGTTTCTCAAGTTTCCCCAGTAATTTCAGATTAAAGACATCAAACAATAAGTCCTCGTGCTCACCATGCAGGGCAGGGAGCTTGAGGCAGTAGAGATGGAAATCACCACTGTAGAGCACCTATTTAGCGCAGACACGAGGCTGGGTGCTTCCCATACATTATCTCCTCGAAGGAGGTCTCCTGATAATGTTCCTATGAGTAGTTTTATCTCCCAGTTTTTTCAAATTTCAGAATATTATGGGGGTACAAATGTTTTGGTTACAGGAATTGCTTTTGTACAGTTTAAGTCAAAGTTATAAGCGTGCCCATCAACCAAGATACTACACATTGTACCCACTGGGTATGATTTCACCCATCCCTTCCTCCCCACTCCTACCTGTTTGATTACCACTGAGTTTTACTTCCATATGTGCACATAAGTGCTGATCAATTAGATCCAATTTTATAGTGAGTACATATGGTGTTTGTTTTTCCATTCTTGTGATACTTCACTTACAAGAATGGTCTCCAGTTCCATCCAGTTTGTTATAAAAGTTACTAATTCATTTTTTTAATGGCTGAGTAGTACACCATGGTATACAAATACTACATTTTATTAATCCACTTATGAGTTGATGGACACTTGGGTTGATTCCACATCTATGCAACCGTGAATTGTGTTGCAATAATCATTCAAGTATATTTTTGATAAAATGGCTTTTGTTTTCTTTGGTTAAATACCCAGTGGTGGGATTGCTGGATCCCCTACTAGGATGGGAGGTCTACTTTTAGTTCTTTGTGGAATCTCCACACTGTTTTCCATAGTGGCTGTACTAGATTGCAGTCTCATCAACAGTGTACAAGTGTTCCCTTCTCTCCACATCCATACCAGCATCTGTTGTTTTGAAACTTTTTGATAAAAGCCATTCTCACTCGAGTTAGGTGACATCTCACTGTGGTTTTGATTTGCATTTCCCTGATAATTGGAGTCATTGATCATTTTTTCACATGTTTATTGGCCATTAGTTTATCTTCTTTTGAAAAGCTTCTATTCATGTCTTTTGCCCACTTTTTAATGGGGTTGTTTGATTTTTTCTTCATGATTTGCTTGAATTCTTTGTAGATTCTTGTTATTAGCCCTTTATTGGAAGTGTAACATACAAATATTTTCTCCCATTCTGCAGGTTGTCTATTCGCTCTACTGACTGTTTCCTTGGCTGTGCAGAAACTTTTTAAGTGAGGGAAGTTTCCCTCAATTTTTCCTTCAAATAGGTTTTCTAATCCTTGTGTGTTTTTTTCTTCACCCTCAGGGATGCCTACAATTCTTATGTTAGGCCTGTTTACATAATACCATATATTTTTAGGATTTGTTCATTCCTCTTCTTTCTTTTTTTTTTTTTGTTTATTTATTATAGCTTATTACGGGGCGGGGTACAACAGTTCTGGTTAAGTATATTGCCCATGCCCCTCCCAACCCCCCGACTCTGAGCCTCAAGGGTGTCCATTCCCCCGACAGTGCATATCGCACTCATCATGTAGGTATACACCCATCCCCTCCCCCACCCCCAACATCCCAAGTCAGATCTTCAAGCATGTCCATTCCCCTGACAGTTC
>JAQIFY010005418.1:0-11046 GCA_028533085.1 Varecia variegata | reverse complement strand
CTCTTGCTCAGGCTGGTCTCGAACTCCTGAGCTCAAACAATCCACCCGCCTCGGCCTCCCAAGTGCTAGGATTACAGGCGTGAGCCACCGCGCCCGGCCAAGACCCTGTATCTTAAAAAGAGAAAAAGAAAAAGAAAAAAAAGGACTCAAGATAACGTGTCTAGCTTTATAAAATTTTGGATGTTGTAAAAGATGTGTGACTAATAGCCACCTTGAGTTATATAATTTTATACTTTTTGCTTCAAATTTAAATTATGTCAAACTATATGTAATATCCTGTGAAGGGCTGAAATGCTATTAAATAATATGAGATTTGGATTTAAATACGAAGTAGATCTAAATTTCTGTGTACCTGGCAAAAGCATGTGATCACTGAAAACCCAAAAGCACCAGTGATTCCTCAGTATGTGTTGATTATCAGTTCTTGATTTTAAGAGTAATGGAGATAGAACCAAAGAAAGACTCTTGAATCTTCGGGTTTTCATTAGTTAAATTAAACTAAATCAATTGAAGCTATATATTGAATATTTGTTCTTTGGTTGCATGTTAAATCCTGGAGGGTGGAGGTAGGTATCCCTTGGTGTAGAAGTAGCCTAGATGTACTACTATTGACACAAACTTTGGAGTCAGAACAGTTGGAGTGCTGCCTCGTCTATTTACCAACGAGGTGGTCTTGAGAAAGTTACTTGACTTTTTCAAGTAGTACTTAAAAGTTTTCAAAGTATTTTGAACAGTATCTCACTTAATCCTTACCAGCAGCCACTTTGTAAGATAAACTGGGATGATATTATCTCCATGTTCAGAGAGGGTCACCTACTTTTTTTCTGTTTATGGGTAGCATGGTATGGAGAAGGAGGGGTAAGAACATGGGTTTTAGGGTTAGACAAAGCTTAAATTTGAATCCCAGGGCTAGCAACTTGACCATTTTTGTCTTATTCTTTGAGGCTCATGATGGTAACAAAAGATTGTTATAGAGGTTGAATGAGGTAGGGGGCCTCCTTACTGCTTTATCTCTTGTGCCTGGCACATAATAGTCACTCATTTGTGGAGTAAATAAATGTCTGGCACAGTAGGTCTTCATGGGAGCGTCCTTCCCTTCTGATTCCTGGTCTAATTCCTGCATCTGGAATTGAACTTGAACCCTCATTTGTGTTTAAGAAGATTTGTGTTTCTCTTTGGCTGGTTTTTGTTTTGCATTAATCAGTTTGGTTGGGTACATGTTTTAAGATTTTTTAAAAAAGACAAATTTACATTTTAAAAGGATATTTTTCAGTAGAAAGGAGATTACTGAAAGCCTTGATTATGTCTGAATCTAATTTTTCTGATTGTTATTAAGCTTTTCATGGATTAGTGTGTTTTATCAGTCTATTATTAGACCACTATTTTTTACTTGCTGTAACATTAAGATTAATCAATCATAATTCCATAATTTACAAACCTGACATGATCTTAGATTTTTACAAAGGTGGTTTTAATTATCTATGTGCAGTGAATTATTATGATAGTTATATATTTAGCTTGTTGATTGTCATTGAAGTCTGCTTTATGCACCTTTTTAGAAGCACAAAAAATTTTCTTCTTTAGATCAAATTAATGTTATATATGTATTTTTAGAATCTTATCACATTAAATTAAGATATGCACGTATCTAAGTATTTGAGGTCTCCCACTGGACGTTCTTAAGAGAAAGGGCTATTTTGTTCATTCTTATTTCCCTTCTGCTTAAGTTTATGGCAATAATAATAACTGTGGTACTCTCTGTAAGGTAGCATATCTGGTTCTAATCTGAGGCCTTCTTAAGAGATTTTTATTTGTATTTTTGCCCTAGATATTTAGAACTTAAACCCTACTTAAGGTGCTACTATTCTATATGGTTAAGAAACCGGCCGGGCGCGGTGGCTCACGCCTGTAATCCTAGCACTCTGGGAGGCCGAGGCGGGCAGATTGTTTGAGCTCAGGAGTTCGAGACCAGCCTGAGCAAGAGCGAGACCCTGTCTCTACTAAAAATACAAAGAAATTATATGGACAGCTAAAAATATATATAGGAAAAAAAATTAGCTGGGCATGGTGGCACATGCCTGTAGTCCCAGCTACTCGGGAGGCTGAGGCAGGAGGATTGCTTGAGCCCAGGAGTTTGAGGTTGCTGTGAGCTAGGCTGACGCCATGGCACTCTAGTCCGGGCAACAGAGTGAGACTCTGTCTCAAAAAAAAAAAAAAAAAAAGAAACCATCCAACCTAGAGGAGCAAGAAAATGAAAAAATAAAGAAAAAAAATAAATAAATAAATAAAATAAAAAAAATTAAAAAAATAAAGAAACCAATGTTATGTTGAAATTTTAATAATCAGTAAGGCACATTTTTTTTGTTAGGTTATTGAAACAATTTTTGTTTGAAAGGGTAGGAGTATTACTTGTATTTTCTAAAGACTTCTGGTCCTTGTAATAGTTTAAATTTATTCAAATATTAATTAAAGCCATACTATATACAAAAAATTCTATATAAGCTTTTTCTAAAGTATGTTTTACCTAGGATAAGGCTTTGTTAGTAGTGTAGTTTTTATAAAGACAGTCTCAGAGTTTTTCTTTTAGAATTCTTGGACACTTATACTAGCAGTCTGATTTCTAAATCATAGAAACCATATTTAGGTAGAAAATTCAAATTTTTTCTAGTTCAATTTTAGTCTCTGAATGTAATTAATAATACTTCTCTTTTTTTTTCTTCTTTTTAAAGATTTGAATAACTGGTCTGAAGGTGACACGTCTTTCCTTATATGCCAGGCTTTATATTCTACCTTCTGTTCTTCTTTGAAACAGATTTATTTGAAAATGTCTATGGGTCTTCAATGAAGAGAGGAGAACTTGAAGATCTGAAGGATAATATTGAATTCAGAGGTCATAAGTCACTTAACAGCATCACTGTTTCAAAAAAACGCAATTGGCTATATCAGAGTACTCTGAGATCTCTTAATATGGAAGAAGAAAATAAGAAATGCCAAGATAGAAGCCAGTTATCCATCTCACCTGTGTCTCTACCTAAATATCAGCTATCGCAACCTTTCCTCAAATCGTCTGAAGAATACTGTACCTATATGGTGTGTAATGCTACAAACTCTTCATTATCAAGAAAGTGTTCTTTAGACTTTAATGAGGAAAATGATGCAGATGATGAAGGAGAAATATGGTACAACCCCATTCCTGAGGATGATGACCTTGGTTTATCGAGTGCCTTGAGTTTTGGTGAGGTAAACTCTGCTGTTCTGAAGCTTCCTGCTGTCAGTTTGAGCATGTTGTCTGGTAGTGACCTGTTGAAGGCAGAGAAGACTGAAGACTTGCTGTGCTCTCCTGAACACACAAGTGATATTCAAGCCATGCCATCAAATGTAATGAATCCTATAGATTCCATCCATTCCACAGAATTTGTGCAGCAGTACAAGCAAAGGATAGGACACAAGACACAAGAAGCTATAATGGTGGAGGATAGTCCCATGTTAAAATCTCCTTTTGCAGGTAAAAATGATTATATATTTGCCTTTTCTTTCTTATTTCATTTTTCAATTCTTTGATAGCTAAAACTGTAGAAGTCTGTTATGTTTATGTACTTTTTCTTACAAAATGAATATATTTTCATGAAAATAAAACTCAAAAAGGTTTATAAACATTTTTATATACATGCTGGTTTAATTATTCCTATCACATTTGATTTTATAATCTGGTATGCTTTTAGTATGTTGATCCTTTGAGACAGTAATTGCTTTTCTCTTAGTTGAAAGAGTGGAATCATGGGGAGTAGAAGAGAAAGATATTGTCTTTATGTAAATTTTATTTTGCTTCGTTCATTCATTCATTCATTCACAACTGGCCTAGCCTCAGCTGGAAAGTTGTATTTTCAGTGTACCAGTGATCATTAGTTTGCGTTTTTATGCCTAAGTTTCCTTATGAGCTAAGGAAAGGGAAAAGAGGAAAAGAAATAAAACATAGAAGTAAAGACTTTGCAGATAGGGCTATTATAGTTATGGAACTGAAAAAGGAAATAATTGAATTTGAACTATATGAAATTGCTGATATTCAACAGTTTTTGATCTGCAAAAGAAAGCATTTCATATAGTTAAACTTAATGGTTTTATTCTTCCTTGATTGCCTTCAATTTTCTGATGTGTTTCTTTTAGTCTCAGATACACTACCAAGGAAATAGAGCATAGGGCACATTTGGTTGCAAATACCAAATGAAAATAGAAAGCAATTCTGACTTATATCAAGTCATTTTAATTTATACAAGTTCAAGTGGTGCAGAATATTTAAAGATGTGGGTCATAGCAGATGCTGTCAGTACCTTGCCCCATATCCCTTGGGTTTTATTACTTTACTTACTATTTAAATGGGGGAACCCTATTTCCAGCCGCCAGTGTCTGTATCTCTGATTGAGGACTCTGAAGTCTTAGGGAATTTCTGTGCAGGGCAGCCTGGGAGTACCTCACAACCAGTGGCTGATAAGAGCTGGTATTAACCGACTACCCCAGCTCCCTCACTCATTGGGAGGGATAATTCTGAATCCATATTTTATGTTGTTTCCCAGAGTTTTCTTATGAGGTTAAGCTCCAGTTGCCCATAGTGGTAGTAGGCTTGATAATTCACCTTGAATTTCCCCCTGAATTTTCTCGCTTCCTCACTGGTGTTTCTGTACTTTGCAAATAAACTACTTACATTTGAAACCTTTTCTCAGGGACATGAGGAGGTGGAATAAATGTTATAGTAAGAGAACGAGTTCCAAAACAATGTGTACTATAGGATGGCAGTTTAGAAAGAAATGCTGAAAGCTATACTGGAACTTTAAGTGGTTTTTTGTTTATGTGTTTTTGTTTTTTTCCCCAGGTGTTGGAGTTAAAGTAATTAAAATTTTTTTCTTTGTGCATTTCTAATTGTAGACTAATTCTCCAGAGTGAATGTGTGTTTCTTTTGTAATCTGGATGGAGAGAAAAAGAAACACCATATAAAATAATACTTTGGAATGCAGGTTGTGGTCTGGGTAGAGGGATAGGGAAGGCTGTAGTATCACACAGTGATGGGTGTGGAGTGGTGCAGAGAAGGCAAGAGGGTATGTAAGAAGAAGAGCAAAGTTAGAAAGCCGGTGTCTGTTAAGTGACACATATTTTAAGTTACTGTCCTGAAACTTATTTTTTTATGTTTGTAGCAAATTATAAACTTGGAAAGAGAGACATTTAAAAAAATAAAACTTAAAAGTGTGGTATGGATGTCATTTATGTTTCCTTTCTTACTGTCATTTTTCTCTAAAACATGTAATTAAAATATAATAAGCACAATCCTAAATTTACCAAGGGAAATATTTAGACAGTTTATTTATATGCTATCTTTTTTTGTTTTATATTGATAGAAAGTTTACTTAAAGTGATATGTTTTTCTTGGCAATATTGGCAGAAAGTTGTTGAGAAGTTGGCAAAAAGAACGATTGAATTTCAAAATAATTTTTTGATTAGAGAACCAAAAAACTAATTTATAAGTATTTTGAATATGAACAAAATTTTTAAAAATCATCCTAACACAATTATGCCTTGTGTTTTGCCTATTAACTTCTCAACGTATATGTATCTTTTATCTAGTTGCAGTCATTAGTGGATTTTTTTGCTGTTTTCATTTGGTATCTTCATCTTTCATTGTTACATGTGGATTAACATGATTGTTTTTCAAGCTTTATAGTATAATATTTAAGTGGGCTGATGTGCCCTAATCTATTTGACTTGTTTCCCTAATGTTGGGTGTTAATAGATTGTTTCCAGTGCTATCGCAGTGATCTTCATGATGTTATTTTTTTGTTTGATTTTTGTTTCATTATTTTTTGGCTCAATTACTAGTATCATTACTTGGTCTTTATGGCTTGTTACTATTATTGGGAGTTCCTGTATTGTGGTTCCTAAAAGGTTTACCAATTTACAGTTGGTTGGTTGATTAATTCATTTATTTACTAAATATTGAATTCCTTCTATCTATCAGTTACTGTTCTAGGTGGTGAAGGAGCGTGCCAGTGTCACTTGACTCTAGCCTAGTTCATAAATTGTTATTTAAAGATTTTCATTTTGTGCTTTCTTTTTAAAGCTAGTATATGATTTGATTAGTATAGTTGTAGTTTAATTTTAAGTGATTGTAGAATTTGGTAATATTTCAGCTCTTGGATTTTATAAAAACAAAGCATTTTTGTTTTAATAAATTCATTCTTGTCTGCAGGAGAAGTTTCTATTATGTACAGTATTTCATTTTAGTAATTAGTTAAGGACTTCAGTAGGAATTATTTATTGACAATGTATAAATAGAGTCAGAATGTTAAACTCAGTAATTTCATAAAATCTAGAACCATTCAGTATATGGGATGGCTTTTCTAGGATAGGGAAAAATAGATTAATGGTTGTAGACTAAACAGTACCCTGATTACTATATGATGTTTACTAAGCCAGTGGAATTGTACTGTGATTAGCAGCAGTACAAGGGGATGCTTTGTCCATTTTATTAAACACTCTATTTTTTATTAGCTGCTTACCAGAAAAGCCCAGTGAGCATACTTAAAATAGTCCTCTCTCTATAAAGAAACTGCTTCTTTGTCATTAGGACACATCGAGAGGGATGGAGGGAGAATATTAATACTTTAAAGAAAGGTTATTTCATCTATCGATTTTTTTAAATGAATAAATACTTTTTCTCATTTTACTTGTGAAATGCCATGTTACACAGATTAGCTTCTGCTATGATGGTTATTAGGTCTTCCTTTATAAGGAATAGTTAGATGAAGTATGAAAAATGAATTTAAATTTTACGAAATTGGGATAATATAGTATTCTCCTTGAACACAGTCATGGAGTTTGACCTGAACATCTAACTAAATCTCTCCATTGAGATGAAACAAGGGAATAATTTCTGTCCATGTGAGAGCTTATTTAGTTGATGGTTTATAAAATAGTAATAAAAGCAGAAATCAAAACATATCTATAATATCTTTTTTTTCTTGTTTTTTAAAGGTCCTGGGATCCTAGCTGCTACAAGTAGGACTGAATTGGGAGTTATAGAACCATCTTCTCCAAACCCTAGCCCTGTGAAAAAAGGCAGTTCAATTAATTGGTCTTTGCCAGATAAAATAAAATCTCCACGAACTGTGAGGAAACTTTCCATGAAAATGAAAAGATTGCCAGAATTTAGCCGAAAACTGAGTGTTAAGGGAACCCTGAATTACATAAACAGTCCAGATAATACTCCTTCTTTGTCTAAATGTAACTATCAAGAAATTCATCATACTGTTATTCTACCTTCTGGGAACACAACCACAGCTGCTAGGAGGAATGTTATAAGCCGGTACCATCTTGATACCAGTGTATCTTCTCAGCACAGCTACCAGAAGAAAACCTCTGTGAGTTCTAAGTATTCCTGCAAAGGAGGTTACCTCAGTGATGGAGACTCACCCGAACTTATAACTAAATCTGGCAAACATGGATCTGAAAACAAATTTGGAAAAGGAAAAGAAATAATTTCTAATAGTTGTATCAAGAATGAAATAGATATTGACGCTTTTAGACATTACAGCTTTTCTGATCAACCTAAGTGTTCACAGTATATATCTGGGCTCATGAGTGTGCATTTCTATGGTGCTGAAGATTTAAAACCACCCCGCATAGATTCAAAAGATGTCTTTTGTGCAATTCAGGTAGATTCAGTAAACAAAGCAAGAACAGCTTTGCTCACATGTCGGACAACATTTTTAGACATGGATCACACTTTCAACATAGAAATTGAAAATGCACAACATTTGAAACTAGTAGTATTTAGTTGGGAACCCACGCCAAGAAAAAATAGAGTTTGTTGTCATGGAACTGTTGTTCTCCCCACATTATTTAGAGTGACAAAGACACATCAATTGGCTGTCAGACTTGAACCTAGAGGTCTTATTTATGTGAAAGTGACTCTTATGGAACAGTGGGAGAATTCTCTTCATGGGCTAGATAAAAATCGAGAACCAGTAATATTTGGAGTTGATATTCGAAGAGTTGTAGAGAAAGAAAATATAGGATTGATGGTGCCACTCCTGATACAGAAATGTATTATGGAAATTGAAAAAAGAGGCTGTCAGGTATTATTATTTCACTATGTTTCTCTACTACCTCCTTTATTCACTGATTGATTGATTGATTGTAAGTCTTGGGGGAAGGAATTCAAAGTAAGGTAAAAAAAAAAATCTAATGTAGACATTTTCCCCTCCTTTTCTTTATTTTTATTCTATTACTGTTTAGAGTATAATTCATACCTATGTTGTCAGTTATCGAGAGCATGCTAGATGGTTCCACATTGTAAGTTGTGACAAAGCACTGCATGGGTCTTATAATTAGAGGTCAGGATTGCTTTCTAATTGCACTTCTAGGAAATGCCAGAGCTGATAACATAGGTAAAGGATAATTTAGTTATGAAATGTTTCTTCATGTTTTGACATTCCTATGAGAGAAAGTTCTAACAATGAATCCTGTAGCCCTGCTTCACTCCCAAAATTAACTCCCTGCCATTACTCCCTACACTCTCTCAGTCCCACTCTTTAGAAGGCACAAAATTATCTGTCTCTTTACTTTGGGATAGCATGGAGGGTGAGGGGAGGTCTTACTAACAGGAACACATCCCATTCTCTTTTTTTTTTTGAGACAGAGTCTCGCTTTGTTGCCTGGGCTAGAGTGCTGTGGCGTCAGCCTAGCTCACAGCAACCTCAAACTCCTGGGCTCAAGCAATCCTCCTGCCTCAGCCTCCTGAGTAGCTGGGACTACAGGCATGCGCCACCATGCCCGGCTAATTTTTTTTTTCTATATATATTTTTAGCTGTCCAAATCATTTCTTTCTATTTTTAGTAGAGACGGTGTCTCACTCTTGCTCAGGCTGGTCTTGAACTCCTGACCTTGAGCGATCCTCCCTCCTCAGCCTCCCAGAATGCTAGGATTACAGGCATGAGCCGCTGCACCCGGCCTCATTCTCTTTTAAATAAGAAGGCAAAAAGGCAATCCAGTAAAACAAACAAAAAATCTGATGTTATTTGTAACAAGATATGTAAATGTTAATTAATAGACCTTATCTTTATTTTTGTTAATACTGTGGACTATGATAATAAGAAACAGCATATCACTGAGGATATTATTCTGAGGTATAAGTATTAATAATAGTTTATACTAGCTTTTGTGATACATGTTAAAACTAAAAGTCATTATTTGTGCTTTAGTGCTATCGGAATTTACAACATTGGTTAAAAAGATAAAAGACAATGACGGTAAATATCACAAAATCTGAAGTATGATTTCTTCATTTAATAAACTCATCTTGAACTTAACATGGAAACTATAGAAACAGCACAAGTTAGTGAAGTTTTGCATTAAGATGCAGAAGACCTGGATTCTGGTTTCTCCTCCATTGTTATTTAGCTGTGTGACCTTGGACAAGTCACTTAATCTCTGTGGGCTTTATTTGCTTATATCTATAAAAATAGATACAGTAGTTTCCTGAGGCTAAGAGGAAACATCTGAACTTTTGAAACTTCTTGTAACTCAGATACGATTCTATCTCTAAGTAGAATCTTTTAAAATCATTTGAACTTTTGAAACTTCTAACTCAGATACATGATTCTATCTCTAGTTTATGTTGGCTATGTGGGGAGTGAGGCCTTTACTTTCCAATCCAACTTTTGGTCACTTACTTTTCTTAAGGTTCTCTGTTTTTTCCTTAATTTTTTTCTTTTTTCAGGCAGTGTGTAGAGAATTCAGAGATTAGGTAGACTTTAAAGCTAATTATTTAGCAGAAACTTTTGTAGTTGAATATTAAAATAAGTAACTCAAATGGCACTGTACTTTTACAGTCTATTTTCTGAAATATTTATAAAGAGCAGGTGTATACAGACTGTTAACGCTTATTTTAAGTGCCAAAAGAACCTTTTTAGCAATGAAAGAACCTTTTTATTTCTATACTTAAAGTTTAGAAAGCTTTATTTTAATAAAGATTTCCTGTGAACTAAAAAGTAAGTTTTACTGTTGTGCATTTGTACTTTTTAAAGACCTTTTTTGTTTTGTCTCTTTTGCTTCTTCCTTTCCCCACCTACACACACACACACACACACACACACACACACACGCACACGCACACATACACACACATAGAAAGAGGCTTATTGTGCCTGCATTTTACAGGCTGGCATGCTACTTAAATTTTGAGTACCAGCCAGGCATAGTTGCTCATGCCTGTAATCCTAGCACTCTGGGAGCCTGAGACGGGAGGATTACTTGAGGCCAGGAGTTTGAGACCAGCCTGGGCAACAGAGCAATACTCCATCTCTACAAAAAAATAGAAAAATTAACCAGGCGTGGTGGTATGCGTCTGTAGTCCCAGCTACTCTGGAGACTGAGGCAGGAGGATTGCTTGAGCCCAGGAGTTTGAGGTTGCAGTGAGCTATGATTATGCCACTGCACTCCAGCTTGGGTGACAGAATGAGACTCTGTCTTAATTAAAAACAGAAAAAGAAATTTTGAATATTTTTTTATTCAGTTAATTATTGTTTGTTCACCATGTAAATAGGTTTTGATAGTCATACAAAAATAGTTGGTAGCATGGATCTTTGCATCTTCCAAATGCTTTGAATGCCACTACTACCCATGTCCTGCTTCCTATGGAAAAATTACTACAGTAATCACACTTATGGTCCACTCAGTACAGATTCTGTCTCTGATAGAGGCATCGAGTGTGTACTTCAAGGGTTTGATTCAAGATGTCAGCATCTGAAGTTAGGGATATATCCTTACACATCTTTTCCTTGAAATATCTATGTTAGATCTTCCTTTATTCATCTTTTTAAAAAATTATATTTGTAGTTTTAGCTTTTTAGGATAAAATGTTCCATTAATTTACTGCCTACTATTTTAGTAGTACTTCCTTTAATTTGTTCTTGTTGCATTTCCTTCTTAAGTTCAAGGGGATACATCCTTATTATGGGATTTTATGACACTTAAATGTGCCCACACCAAAAGGGCTAT
>JAQIFY010005417.1:0-11047 GCA_028533085.1 Varecia variegata | reverse complement strand
AAAAAAAACTTGCTGGAATTTGAATAGAAATTATATTGAATCTATAGATCAATTTGAGGAAAATTGACACACCAACAGTATTGATTCTTTTGATCCATTCTCTATTTATTTAGGTTTTTAAAAATCTCTGTCAGCAATGTTTTATAGTTTTCAGGGTATGAGTCTTATCCATCTTTTGTCAGATATATCCTTAAATATTTCACATTTTTATGCTATTGTGAATGGCATTTTTTTCAATTTCAATTTCTGATTGTTGCTATTATAGTATATAGAAATACAGATTTTTGTATATTAATCTTGCATCCTGCAACCTTGCTAAACTGGTTCTAGCAGTATATTTGTAGATTACATTGGATTTTCTACATAGATGCTTATATTTTCTGTGAATAAGGACAGTTTTATTTCTTCCTTTTCAATCTGGATGATCTTTTCTTTTCTTTTCTTTTCTTTTCCTTTTTCTTTTTCTTTTTCTTTGCCTGACTACACTGACCAGAACTTTCAGTATGATGTTGAATAGAAGTGAAGAGAGTGAACATAACAGTCTTGTTCTTGATATTAGAGGGATGCATTCAGTCTTTCAGCATTAAGTATGATGTCGGTTTTTATCGATGCCCTTTATCAGGTTGAGGAAGTTTCCTTCTGTTCCTAGTTCACTGAGAGTTTTTTTTATCAGGAATGTACATTAGATTTTGTCAAATGCTTTTTCTGTATCTACTGAGATGATTGTATAGTTTTTATTTTTTAAATTGTTAATACTGTAAATTACATTGATTTAATTTTCAGTGTTAAACCAACCCTGCATTCCCACTTAGTCATGATGTATTATCCTTTTAATATATTGTTGGATTAAAACTCAGGATAATGCTAGCCTCATAGAAGGAGTTAGGAAGTATTCCTAATACTATTAATTCATTTGGAAGAGTTTGTGTAGAATTGGTATTATTTATTCCTTATATGTCTGATAGAATTCACCAATGAAGCCACATGGACCTGGAGTTTTCCTTGTGGAAAGATTTTTAACTACAGTTTCAGTTTTTAAAATAGATACAGGGCTAATCAAGTTATCAAGTAAGCTTTTGTAATATGTGTCTTTCAAGGAATTTTCTATTTCATTTAAATTGTTGAATTTATAGGCATAAAGTTGCTTTAACTATATCCTTATTGTCCTTTTAATTTCTGTAGAATATGTAGTGATGTTACCTCTTTCATTCCTGATACTGATAATTTGTGTCGTCTCCCTTTTGGTCCTGATGATCAGTCTGGCTTTAGGTTTGTCAATATTACTGATCTTCTCAAAGAACTAGCTTTTGATTTCATTGATTTTTCTCTATTGTTTTTCTGTTTTTTATAGGACAAAATAAATATTTTTAGAGGCAGACATAAGGGAAAGAATGAAAAAAAATCCTGATGGTTTCTGATAGATTTTTTTTTATTGCTTAAACCAATGCTTAACACACAGCAGATGCTCCATAAGTGGTGGCTCCCTCTCCTTTTTTTGATTTTTCCCTGTATCAGTGCCTTGATTTTTTAGGACTTGACTTAATATACACAATATACCCCTGTCATTGTGTCAATACTGGTCAGTCTCTATATTTTGATTGAATAGACTCATGCATTTATTATTAGCATATTTCCTGCTTCTCCTGGTTATATGGTTACCTTGTACGAACCTTGGTCAAGTCATTTACCACATTGACCTCTGATTTTTCTCATTTTTAAGATGAGAGAGCTGGGATTTTTTAGTGTTTTTCAAACTGTGAGTTGTGATCCATTAGTGAGTCATGAAATCAATAAGATAGTCCTAGGCAATAGTGACATCCCTTTCCTACAGAATGTAGAAAAATTAGCTGGGTGTGGCAGTGTGTGCCTGTACTCCCTGCTACTCAGGAGGCTGAGGCAGGAGGATTGCTTGAGCCCAGGACTTTGAGGTTGCAGTGAGCTAGGCTGATGCCACAGCACTCTAGCACTCTAGCCAGGGTGATGGAGTGAGACCCTGTCTCCAAAAAAAAAAAAAAAAAAGAAAAGAAAAAGAAATGAAATAGAATAGAATAAAAATATTAAATGGCCTCACAAATATTAATAGTAAAGGTAAGTATTACTGTGAGATTATCTATCCGTCAGGCAAAACAAGTTTATAAACCCCTGGATTAGATATCTCTAATGACCCTTCATTTGTTTGATTCTCTAATTCCCATAATGAATGTGTTCCACACTCTCATTACATGGTATAAATTTCTGCATGTTTCTGAATAACGTTAATAAAAAAGAGTGATTTGGAAGGCTCAAGTCTTGAAGAATTGAAGTACTTCATTAGACTGGCCTAGAAAGGTTTTCTATTTTAAAATACATGGTGTGATTGAAAACCATAAGAACAATTATGAATGTGAGAAATTTTATTTTAAAAATTTCTGAATTTGAAACATACTTAACTCTCTTGTGAATTCTCTTTTGATTGTTGTTCATGTGTATTTATACATCTTACCTGGTTATTAAAAAGTGTGTATTCATGTTCAGGGTCAAATGTTTTCTTATAAAGATTTCTATATAGTAAAAATTGATACACTTTAGAGTTGTTACAGTCACTTAGCGTTCAATTGTGTTAATATGTAAATAGCTTTATCTGGAACAACACAATAATTCACCCCTTAGGAGTTTTGCAGTGACTATTTCTGACAAAAAGGTGAGTGTTTTACTTGGCCAAGCACTATGCTAATTTTAAAAGCTGGCAATTTTTGATGTTAGACAGTTGAGTAACGTATTTAGAAGAGCAGGGACTGACTGGCTACCCTACCTTTGGAGCCATGTTAAGTGATTTCTGACAGTGACGCTGAGTGTCAGGCTGGGACAGGGACAGTGTCAGGTCCAGGAGGGACACTCAGATGAAAGCTGTGGCCAAGAGAACTGGATCTGGAAGGAGAAGACTCTAGAGCCACAGAGCATCTGAAAAAACCTTGAGGCTCTCCTAATAGAATTCAATACCCATTTTACAGATGAGGAAACTAAGGCTCAGGTGGTGACTTTCCCTGTTTATATAAGGCAGATTACAGAACTTGGATCTTTTGATGACACACTCGTAGCTTGATTCAGAAGTTTTAGAAGATGAAAACCCGGAGGGCACTGGAAATGCAGAAGAGGCAAAAGAATACAAAAAGTATACAGTCTAGAAAGTTCAGATGTAGGTCAGGGAGGAGGCCATTTTTCATGGTCAAAGTGGGAGAGGAGGTTTGGAATACAGAGATCCCTCAGCCCAGAAAGCTGACACTGTAGATGTAAGATAACCACAAGTGAGCTCAGGCCCGAGGCAAAGCATATTGGGGCTAGATAACCCCCTTACACTGATGGGAGCTGGGATGAAGTCGTGAGCTTGCCCAAGTTTGCAGGGAAGCCTTGCCTGGGGAAGGAAAGGTGAATATTTATACTGTGTGGTTCTGATACAGAGACAGAAACAAAGAAAGTTCTAGATTGGTGGGGAGGGAGGGCAGGGAGCAAATTAATTCTATCATATAGGGCTTCCAGATAAAATGCAAGATGCCCAGTTCAGTTTGATTTCAGACACACCATGAATAATGTTTTAGTATAAGTATGTCCTGTGTAATATTATAATAATAAAATACTATATAATATAACATAATATAATAAAACATAATAAAATAACCAAAACATTACTTGTGGTTTATCTGAAATTCATATTTAACTGGGCATCTTGTGTTTTGACAAGATCTTAAATCTTACAATTGTACTATCACAGCTAGAGAAATACGATCACTCTCCCTGGTGGGATGGGTTCAAAATAAGGTTTTTTGGAGCTGTGTAGCTCCCTCTGACATCTTGATACCCTACATGCTTTCATGCATCAAATATACAAACATTTGTGGAGTTTCACCTTCCCAGTTGAACAAATAGGTTGTAGTTTTACAAAGGACTCCATTCCTAAGATGGTTTTGAGGCTGCATGCTCATGCTTTTATGCATTCTGTAAGTTTACAGGAGAGTGAAAGTTCACAAACCGGTTACAGAGCCTGCAGATGGGGAAAAAATTGTTCCCAGTGTGGAAAGGCTACGGGATGATCAAAGGCCTGTAGGACAAACACTTCCTGCCTCCAGCAAGGAGCAGCTGCTGCTCCAGTTAGAGACAGAAATCTGGCATGCAGTTCATTGGCACTCTGCTCAATCGATGTAAAAACATGTATTAAAAAAAAGAGAGAGAGAGATTGTGTTATGCTCCAAGAGATTTCTATTGTATATGAAGTTAATTCTACTTATTTTAAGAACTAATATGTAAAAACCTAAGCTTGGAAAGTAAGCACAAGAGTCTCTGGTCCTATGGGAAAGGCTCTACCAGCATACTTCTTGCAGCATAGCATGTGGTGGGAAACACAAAGAAAAGGGAAAGAGTGGAATGTCTATCTAGGGCATAGTTGAGCCGTAGATCATTGCATATTTACGCTATGGAAATATTTGATAAGTATGGCTGTTATCAAACATGGTAAGACAGAACCATAAGTACTGATCTGGAGGGATATCTGTACTACATTGCTACATGAAAAAAAATTAAAGGATAATGTGTACAATCTAATTTGTTGTAATAAAAAGAACAAAAACAAGGACCGAAATTCCACCAAAACCTCAGTAACTATACGTGTATTCTTGGATATATTTTTGTGAGAAAAGTATGGAAAGATCTGCATCAAACTGTCAGTGTTAATCACATGGGGAGAAAATATGAGCTGTAATATTAGGGAGCTAGTAGGAAGAGTATTAGCATTTTGTTTATACCTTTCTGTATTCTTTGACTTAGTACAATAAATGTTTTATTACTTATGAAATTTAAAAAAGAATATCAAATGAAATATAAAGGGTTATATGACATGTGGATTTAAAAAATGTATTGAGGGGCTTCTATTAAACAGTAGACTCCTAGTCAGGCGCAGTGGCGCATGACTATAATCCCAGCACTTTGGGAGGCCGAGGTGGAAAGATTGCCTGAGGCCCGGAGTTTGAGACCAGACTGGGCAACATAGCAAGACCTCATCTCTACAAAAAATAAAGTAGCTGGGTGTAGTGGCACTCACCTGTAGTCCCAGCTATTCGGGAGGCTGAGGGAGGAGGATCATTTGAGCCCAGGAGTTTGAGGTTACAGTTAGCTTTGATCAGGCCACTGTGCCCAGTGAAACTGTCTCTGAAAAACAAACACACAAAAAAACCCCAGTTGACTCCCTACCAAATTTCTTCTTCCTCATTTCACTGTACCCATTTAAAATATGGTTCAATTCAAAAATTTTTAGTTGACAAATAATTTTTGCACCATGGTATTTTATAACTTTTGCCCAGGGAAGCTCACCAGAGCAAGACTTTAGCTTACTGTAGAAAATGCTAGATGTTATGAGAATATGGAGATAAGTTAGTGGTAACAAAATGAGCTGTCCCAGGAATCCCAGTACAAAAGCTCAGGCTCAGTTATCCATGAAGTCGCCAAGCAGATGCTCTGGATAACTTTCATACAATGAAGAAATAGTACATATGTGCATGTATTTGTAGGCCTTATTTTTAGTGATGTGTCTGTTCTCTGCTTGTATCATTCTTTTATTCAGTCAATGTCTGGAGGCCAAATTTTTGAGGTTCTATTCTCAATACTGATCAGTGTGCTAATTTGGTGTTTTATAAGTTGATCCTTTGCTAAGCCTGTGCTCTAGAAAGTTCTATGTACTTAGATTAAAGAACTAAAAAGTATTGGATGCCTTTTTTATGAATTTATATATTTTATGTGTTCATATTAAAAATGACATATTTTTTCCTTTGTGGTTTCTACAATCATCACAGACTCTTTTTGGAATGAAGTGCATAAATAAAAATAAATATAAAATACATGGCAACATTGTTAATAGGAAAAGGGCAGATGTCTGACATGGCTGATAAGATTGTTATCACCTTTATATCTCCCTTAATTCGAAGCTGTATTGAAGTATTGAATTGGTTTCCTTCTATCAGGTTATTGTGGGTAAGACGAGGCTTTTTGGTTCTAACTTGTTGCAGATCACTAAATTTTTCAGCCATCTGCCCAGTCCATGAAATTTCAAGGAGGGGATGGCAATATCAAAACCCAACCTAAATGGACAGTTATTGTGCAAAAAATGTATAAATTGTTTCGAGATCCTTGGAAATGGCTGTATCAATCCAAGGAAAAATTACTCTTGTTAATTAGCAGCACTGTTACCTCAAAAACAAAGCAAAGCCAATAAAACGACCACAGGTATATATTTAACAGTACTCCATTTTGCATTATTTAAATGTATTTGTCAGTTGTGTGAGATTTGATAAGATGCACAAGGACCCCAGGTTCCCTCCAGGTGAAGTGCTAAGGTCAGGTAATGAACTTGACCCAGTGCAGCCTTTTACACAGTGCAAAACAGAGCAGCTCACACGTTGCTTTTCTTCAATGTGGTGAGGGACTTGACCCAACCTGCTTCTTATGCAGAAGTCCCTTTCATCCTGCAGGCCTTTCCACAGCCTCCTGGAGTTCACACCGCCGGACTACTTCTCAGCAGATCTGTGTGATTCCTAGAATCATATTTTGAAGCCATGGCAAAAAAGAAAAAAATTACTTGGACTGGGGCTTTTGGAGGAAATTGAAAAATACACAATGTTTAAAATGCACTTTACTGGCTGTGCGTGGTGGCTCACACCTGTAATCCTAGCACTCTAGGAGGCTGAGGTGGGAGGATCGCTTGAGTCAGGATTTTGAGACGAGCCTGAGCAAGAGCAAGACCCTGTCTCTACTAAAAAAATAGAAAGAAATTAGCTGGGCAACTAAAAATAGAAAAAATTAGTTGGGCATGGAGGCACGTGCCTGTAGTCCCAGCCACTCGGGAGGCTGAGGCAGGATTGCTTGAGCCCAGGAGTTTGAGGTTGCTGTGAGCTAGGCTGGCACCATGGCACTCTAGCCCAGGCAACAGAGTGAGACTCTGTCTCAAAAAAAGAAAAAATTCACTTTACATGTCTGAAACTATTTTATGGATATGCAAGGTCTGTCCAGAAAGTACCCAGCCATTGTTAACATAACGAGAATTTGCACGACACCAACGTCACCTGGCAGCCAAGGAGAGTGGACTGGGATGTGCATGCATGAACAATGACGACCTCACTGTACTAGTCAGTGGGGCGCTAGGTGCCGCTGAGTGAGCATATGTACTGTGTAGCCAGCATATTCAAAATGACTGAGCAAGTAGAGCAATGAATCTGCATCAGATTTTGTGTTAAGCATGACCATTCCTCCTCGAAAACTATTAAGATGATTCAGAAGGCTTTCAGGGATGATGCAATGAGTACAGTGCAAATAAAGGTATGGCACAAATGCTTCAAAGATGGTTGAGAATCTCTTTAAAGTGATCCATGTTCTGAAAGGCCTGCAACAAGCAGAACACCTGAGAATGTGGAACGTGTACGGGTGAGGTTAAGAGATGCTGGGAGAACTGTATGAGGTCCCAAGGTGCCTACTTTGAAGGGGACTGAGGCATCAATGTCCTATGTACAATGTTTCTTGTATCTTGTATCTTCTTCAGTAAATGTCCCTATTTTTCATATTACATGGCTGGATATTTTCCAGACAGACTTCGTCATAAGAGGATAATACTGGAATGTACATAACTTGGTTTACTTATAAAGTTACTGGATTTGGTATTTTTGAGACTAAAAGAAGTGAATTTTTTTTTGTGAGAAATGTGAGCTTTTCTTTTAATCACAAAGTCCAAGTATAAATTAAAGTTATTTAATTATCCCATTTTTGCACAAGTTTACTTTGAGGGCTCTTTTTCTCTGTGAGATGGGAAAGGGTTTGAGCAGGGACAGTTCTCCCTTTGCAGAGTGTCTGCCTGGGGTGGTTGCATCTCTATGGACCAAGCCACACCTTCCTGTGGCTACGTTTGCTCCCCAGCTCTCTGGTCTGTTCTTTGTCCTTTGCAGTAGAAGGGAGAGGTGGTAAATCCACTACCGAAAACATCTTACTATTAGCCAAACACACACACATGAGGTCCAGAAGAAAGAACAAAACAGTATGTTCTTGTCTATTCCAACCCATAAGGGTCTACAAGGCAAAGATTTGGGAGAGTCACCTTTGTTCTTTCTGTGCAAATCACACCAGCTCCTCAATGGGTCTGGATAGAATACAGGATATCCTGTTACATTTGCATTTCAGATAAACAACAAATGCATGCAATATTTGGGACATATATTAATTCAGTATTGTATGCATTCATTATTTATCTAAAATTCAAATATAAGTGGGTACTCTGTATTTGTATTTGCAAAATGGCAACCCTGGTCTGTAGCCTTCATTCTGGACTCTTGGGGCCACTCCATATTTCTGCATTCACTCATTCATTCAACAAAACATTTATGGAGCATTTACTCTGTGCCAGGCTCTGTGGATACAGTCCCAGACAAGACAGGCATGGTCCCTGTCTGCCCCAGAACTTTCAGTCTTGTTAGAAAAACAGACCAAAAGATAGGTTAAAAGAAAAGGAATCAGCAAGATAACTTCAAATAATGATGAGTGGTATAAAGATAATAAAGAAGAGCGAGGCTGGCTCAGGGGGTCAGGGAAGGCTGCCTAGAGGCATTTACGTTGAGCTGGACTTGAAAGATGAGGAGACAGCCAGGACAGGAGCTGGAGGGAGAGCAATTCAGGCAGAGGGAACAGGAAGATCAAAGGCCTTAGGGCAAGAATGCGATTGGCTGTGCAGGGACAGGAAGAAGGCCACTGTGGCCGTATTAGTGAGCTAGGGAACCAGTGGTAACATACAAGGTCAGGGAGGAACTTGGGGGCCAGAGCACACAGTTGTTGCCTGTGACGTGGGAAAGCCATTGGGGGCCTTTATGGTCCGATTTAGGGTTTTATAAGATCATTCTGGCTGCTTGCTGGAGAATGTATTTTCAGGAGGAAAGCGTGGAAGCCGGAGAGCATTTGGGAGGCGAGGGCCACAATGGGCGATGCCTGCGCATTGGGCAAGGGTGGAGGGAGGAGGCTGATGGGTCTGGAATATGTTGAGAGCCAACGGGGCTTGCTGGTGGGTGCAATGTGGGGAGTGGGTGAGGCACACAGAGGACCCAGCATGAGTCTCCCACTGCCTCTGTAGCGAGAACTCTTTCCTTTCTACTCTTTCTCTTTGTCTCCCCTCCATTGTCCCTGCCACCCTCCTGTACTCATGATCACCCCTATCTCAGATGTGCCTGCCCTGCCCAGCCCTCCCCATCTGCTCCTTTTGCCTGCAGGCCAGGTTTTTGGGGCTGGGGCTGGGGAGAGCGGACTGTGGATTGTGGGGTCAAGGGAGGAGAGCGAGGAAAGAGTCCTCCCCATAGCTGACTTTCCTCTTGGCTTACCTTTGGGTGTCATTCTAAATGCGTTGGGTCTTTCTCCTCTCCAGCTATTCTAACCTCAGAGTACCAATCCAGACTGCAGGAGGGGCAACGAGTACAAATCTGTCCTGTTTCATTTTTCTCCAAAGGACAGGTACATTTCAAGTAAACATCTCAGAGAGGTATGAGAAAAGGGACAGTGCGTGGCACTCACCCCTTGAATCCCAGATTTGGACTGTGATTCCAACCAAGAAAATCTCTGTCATTGCCAAGGTCAAGGTGAGGAAGAATGATAAATCTGCTCCAGGAAATAAAATATGTTGGAAGGAAGAAAGAAGAAAGGAAAGGAGGGAAGGAGGGAGAGAGGGAAAGGGAGAGAGAGAGAAAGATGGAGGTTGGAGGCGGGGAGAGAGAGAGGGAGAGACCTTTCCCAGAATAATATCTGAGAAAAAATTTACTGCTTTATTTTCTTAATCTAATGGTGACCAAACCCCACAAGCACAGATATAAAGCAGAACTAGTCTGAGAGCCAGTACTGATTTATATCTGGGGTAGAGGGAGGCAGTGATTTAGCAGGAAAAACAAAAACCAAAATAAGGACAAAAACAAAAATCCCCAACTTAGATTTGATCTTGACTTTGGAGCAGCTGGAGTTGAGGGCCCCAGGAGGGCAGGACCAGGCGTGTCTTCCCATCCTCATAGCTCTGTGTTTGGCAGAAGGTGGTCCCTGGCTGGCGTTCAGTGTGTGTGGAAGGAAGGAAGGAAAGAAGGAGCCAAGAGCACGGCTCTGGGCCCATGACCTCATGTTTAAGGGAAGGGGCTGGGCCACACGAGCTCCAAGGTCCCTTCAACACCATGTTCCCACACCTTTTCTGTTTTCTCTCTACTGCTTCCACAACACCAATTTCTCTGTAGCCAACACTGTTTGACAGTTTTCTTCCTTTCCCTTGCCTCTCTTACATGCTTCAGACACTGGCCAGAGTTCCCAGTGTTTCTTCCTCACTTCTCCAGTTGGCTGCTTATTATACTTAGGCCTTGGGGAGGACAGATAAACAAAGGAATTGATTGGTGGGTCGAGGTCACGTACACTAAAATTTTCATATTGGTGTATAATCAAGTACCAGAGAAAAGAGCTGTGAAATTTAGATTTTTAATACTGGTTCCAAAAATGCAGTAGCCTGTGATTATCGCATCAAGCCTCCTACTCCGTGAAGCCACATAAAGCTACCTTCAAAGACAATGACAACTAAGTTGGGCACGGTGTGGAGACTGGCAGCTGGCCAAACAAATGGCTCCCTCCCTGCCGTTTACAGAGCTTACGAGAACTGCATGTGTGTTACTACAGAAATGAATCAAGCCTCTATTGCCTGACCCAGGCCTAATCCTTACTTATGGATTGAAAAAAAAAAAGTAGCGTATTAATCAGGAAAAGTGTTATCCTACCAAGGCCATTTCAGCCACTAAGGATTTTTTTTCTCACAGGCACAAAAGATGGTAGCATTTTATAATAGATCACAAAAGAATTATCCAAATATTTCTATAATTTCTCCATTATTTTTCAGAGGAAAATTTGAATATCAACGAAGTAGAGGGAAAACACACACACTGATAACAGCCTTCTGACACTGTTTTCTCTCAATGGACCGACCAGTTACAATGCTTTTGTCTGCAAGTAATAGGAACTCCAATTAAATTTG
>JAQIFY010005416.1:0-11048 GCA_028533085.1 Varecia variegata | reverse complement strand
AGTACATCTTTTTAATATTTTGTGTGATAAAACTAGAAGTTCTTGTAAAGCACTTTTACTCCATACTGAACTACAATGATTGTCTTGAGGAAAAGTGTGTGTGGGATTGAGTTGTGAGCTGAACTAGCCACTTTTGTGATGGAATACCATTTTTACATGAACACGTGACAATCTTGGCAGACATTTTCTTGAAAAGGAATAAAGTGAGCCTGTTACTTCAAAGAAAACAACTGCCAGTGTCGGTTGCCAATAATAAAATTAGAGCTTTCAAGCAAAAATTAAAGTTTTGAAAAACTTGTACCTGACATCATGAGTTTGACAGCTTCCCAATAATTTAAAGACCAATGTTATAAGATCAATGATGTTAATAAATGTGGATTTGTAAAATGTGGTATGATGAAATGTGTCCACATTTGAAAGGTCTACACAACTCAGTGAACCAATGTTTTTCAAATGACTGGAGTTTTCATTAACTATATTATTTATATTAATATGTAATATTAAATTGAAATGAATTAATACATATTTTAGATTTTTCTTAGTTTTAATGTCCATCAGTATAACCCACATATTAAAAAGTTCTTTGGGGTCCTCAATAATTTTTTAAGAGTCTACAAGGGACCCTGAGATAAAGTATAAGAACCACCACTCTAATTCCCTTTCAGAGGATGAGGTTGGTAGAGTGAATATGAGCATGTCTGTATTACAAAGTTCACTGTATATATTTTTAAATATATACTATTTCTGAATTAATTATACTCCTACTTCCTTCCATCAATATAATCAATATTTAGCTATATTTGTATTAGTCATGCTCCCATTTAATATATATATATATTTTTTTTTTTTTTGAGACAGAGTCTCGCTTTGTTGCCCAGGCTAGAGTAAGTGCCGTGGCATCAGCCTAGCTCACAGCAACCTCAGACTCCTGGGCTTAAGCGATCCTCCTGCCTCAGCCTCCCGAGTAGCTGGGACTACAGGCATGCGCCACCCATGCCCAGCTAATTTTTTCTATATATATTTTTAGTTGGCCAGATAATTTCTTTCTATTTTTAGTAGAGACGGGGTCTCGCTCTTGCTCAGGCTGGTCTCGAACTCCTGACCTCGAGCAATCCACCCACCTCGGCCTCCCAGAGTGCTAGGATCACAGGAGTGAGCCACCGCGCCTGGCCGCTTCCATTTAATATTGAGAATATAGTCATCAGGAGTTGGGAGAGAAGGGGGTATACAGAATATATAAATCATGTTTGTTCTCTGTAAGAGCTCATGGTCTCTATCTTAAAAAGTCATAAGATGGCAATGTTACTGTACTAAATTTTTTTTTAGTTCATTGCTCATCTTGCCTGGGTGTGGCTATAAAATTTGTTCCAGTTATCAATGGGTGTATAACAAACCACCCCAAAATTTAGTGGCTTAAGACAACAATTTGTAATGATCTCTCACAATGCTGTGGGTTGATTGCTCAATTGAGTGTTACTCACTTGAGGCCTTATACGTGTTTGCAGTCAGATAGCCAATGTGTTGGATGTCCAGTGTTAACCCGTCTCCTGGCTGGCAGTTGATGCTAGCTGTCAGCTAGGAGGCCTGTGGAGGCATTGACTGGAACACCTCAGTTCTTCCTATGACCTTGCCATGAAGCATAGCCTTCTCACAGCAATGCAGTCAGCTTTCCAAGAGAGAACATCCCAAGAGTGGCAGAAACTGTAAGATTTCTTATGACCTAGCTCAGCTATCCCAGAACATCACTTCTCCCACATTTTATTGGTCAAAAGCAGGTCACAGAACCTGTCCAGATTTAAGAGGAGAGGACCAGGGAAAGGCATAAATGCTGGGAAGCGTGGTTCTTTTGTGGCCATCTTTGGATACTAGCTGCCACAAGACTGCCATAAGGCCATTGAATTATGTGTTAACAACATAAATTACGAACCAGCGTCTGGTTCGAATGACTACTTTCATTCTTAAACCTTGGGCTTAAGATAAACATCTAGATTTCTGTTCGGAATAGAAAATTAAGGTGAATCCATTCAAATGCTATGCTTTGCATTTTTCTTTTCTTTGCTTAATTCACATTTCACATAAATGTTCTCTCCTCTTGCCTACATTCAGTTTCTTTTGTTGAGCAGGAAATGCCCACTTTTTAGAAGAGGTGTCTTTACTGAAAGCCAGAATGGAAGAGGAGCATGTGTACAGAGTTCCTGTACTCTGCTTGCTCATGCAGCTGCACTTGCTGGCCACCGAGTGGTGGTTATTGACCAGATATTATCTTTGGTTTGAGAAAATGTAGGTCTGTGTTATCCTGTGGCAGTGTGACTGGCTGGATGTTACCTCCGTGTCAATGGCAGCTCTAGAAATTATACGCAAGAGAGGCCGAGGGGCAACATTAAATTTGGAGGCTGGAGCTTGTTGAAGATTGTTTGGAAGTGCCATTGATACACCATTCACACTGCCTTGTATTCGTAGTGGCTTGGAGATCTGTCTGGCTGGAGGGAATTTGATAGGGAGATGCTTTAACTAAAGCTCCCCTTGGTGGTGCTGTTGCACCATAACTTCTAAGGAAAACATCTCTTTGGTGCTGATTTTTTTTTCATCAAACATTTTATTGGACACTAAGGTGCACCAGGCCCTGTGCTAGGCTTATGGGAACTAATATGACACAGTTATTGTCCTCATCGTCTAATCCTGGCTTTAACTTTCTGGACATTTTCTCAAGAGTGAAGAAATAGTACATAGTTAATTGAATTCAAGCCAGATCCATAGCTGCCTGTAGACACTCTGGAGGCAGTAACCAGTTTGCCTAAAGATGATGCATTCATAAAGTTCACAATTTTAAATATTACTTAAAAGGGTATCAAATAGCCCTTACATTGAGTTTAAAATATGTGCTTTCAATCTAATAAGAAAAATGCAATTAAATCTTCACTGACATGCCATTTTTCACCTATCAAATTAGAAAAATCTGATTGCCAGAAAACATGGAAAGAGACCACCTCCAAATTTATTGGCAGAGAGTATAAATCGGTACAATTCCTGTAAAAGAACAGTGTGGTGATAATTTATCCAAATACATTACCCTTTGACCCAACAGTCATGTCTACATTTGTGCAAAATGACAAAAGTACAAGTTTATTTTGGGATTTTTTTTATAACTCAAGTATCCATTAATAGAGACCTGTTTAAATAAATATTGTACATTGATACAGTAGACAGTGTGCAGGTGTAAAAGAGTAAGGTACTAATGGAAGGCTCTTCAAGATTTACCGTGTGAAAAAAGCAAGACGTGGAACCAAATGTGTAGTGTGTGATTAGTGTGGAGGGAACACAATATATGTTTGCATTTATCTTTGTTTACATGCAGAAACTCTGGAAGGACACATAAGAAACTGATAAAAGTGGTTCTGGGTTGGGAGGAAAGCAAGACTTTTCACTGTAGATATTTCTCTTCTTGTCCCTTACCATGTAAGCACCAAAGGGACAGTGATTTTTGTTTTATTCACTAATGTACCCCAAATACCTATAACAATATGTGGCATATAAATAGTATTTTTAGAATAAGTTATTCGGAAACAACTCAAAAAACAAGCAACCTAGGCTTATTGCAAAAAATATAGATGAACTTGAAAACAACTATAATATCCACTTCCAGGTAATCTTTAATGCCTTGGTGTGTAACACTCTAGGTAATTTTCTATTCATATGTGTGCAATATATTTTTATAAAAATAGGGTATACCACATATGGAGTTTTACTGGCATTTTCTATAGTATATATAAAATCTATATTGAAAGATGTATTTCTGTAACATGGCCTCGAAATACTGAATTTATCCAGTTAAAATTAATAATGCCATATATTTGGGTATTTACCTTGTTTGCTTATATGCATGTGTATACACATACAGATCTGGAAAGAAAATCTTTGTGCATACATACCAGACAGTGTGTGATCATGGTTAGCAGTGCGAACACTGAAGTGAGACCCACCTCCACCTCTTGCTAACTGTGTATCTTGGGAAATTAAGTAACCTTTCCATATGCACAGTCCCTCATCTATAAAATGTGAATAATAATAGGCCCTACTTTATGGGGTTATTGTGAGGATTAATTCAGTAAAAATAGGAAAACCATTCAGAGCAATGTTTAGTACATTTAAGTGTTAGCCAACCCTTCACCCCAAATGTGGAGCATGGGAAAAACAAAAGGCAGACTTGACTGTGATTATTACTATTCATCATTCATGAGCCCCAAACCCTTCACAAGCATTTGTTTGTTTCTTGTCTTTTTGGTACTGTCCCCTACAGTGATCCCTGGGATCACAAGCAGGAGACCTTATGGATAATTTCCATGCTAAAATTTAGCATGAAGATGCCTGGATGAGCGGCTGGAGGGGAGTTCCTCTTTTCAAAGGAGGTGGAGCTAGTTGCACTGCTCCCAAACCTGAAGTGTGTCTTGAGCTTCATTAAGCAGCAGGGAAACATATTCAGAGTCTTTCTGGGGAGAGTAAGTTCAAGATCTGCTTCCTCAGTTCACCTTGCTGAGTAAAATTAACCAAGAGGAGAACTATTTGGACTAATCTGACTGTACTTAGTTTGCATGTTGTGTTTATCTTCTGTCTCAGAGTCAGGGAGTTCCGCCTGCCTGGCTTCTATGGAGTTGCCTTTTGGGGCAATCAGTTCATGTTTTCCCATTTGTGTTATTATTTTTTAAAGTCTTTATTTTCATTTCTCATTGTTATGTTCATCAGCTCTTAGAATTCATCCCTGCCTATTTCCCTTCCTGAGTTTTGCCAATTATAAAACGATTTCTGCTTTCTACATATTGGATTTTCTTAAAGCAGAATATATTTGGTCAAATTGAAATAGTTCGGAAATATCAGTAAGATTACTGAGAATGGCTATTTATATATTTTTTTTCATTTATATATTAACAGGCATTTCACAGACCATCCTCACATAAAGGGAGAACTGGAAGTCCTTTCTACTTGGTTTTAAAAGAAGGTTTTATGTTTAGGTTGTCCAAAGTGACACATAGAATGTGAATAAAACATTCCAGAATAAAAAAAAAGTTATAACTAAATTAATCATGGTGTTTTATGCGAATTTTATTTTCCTTATATATCTAGAAATTAAATGTCTCATGTTAAAATGAAGATTGAATTAGTTCAAACAAATTTTGTTTGTAGAAGTCTTTGATTCCTTATCAAGAGAAATGGATAGTGTGAAGATTTTTTAGTATTATGTTTTTATACTCATGAAATAGAGTGAATATTGTGTGATAATTGAAAAATTTTAGGCATTTTGTTCAAGCAATAAGTTTTTTTTTTTTCTTTTACAGTGACATAGTATTTGAAATTATACTTTCCTTTCCTACTATACCATTTGCACCTGTTTTGGTGATGTGTGTTGATTGTCCTTATTGTATCCCATAAATAATGACCAACCCTAACTGGTCCAGACACTGGTTGCAGTGTAATCTTATGCCATTTTTAAAAAGATCTTCTTAAAACTGGTCCATAGAATAAATGTTATTAAGTCTGAAATATCACGCAGTGTCTTTGTTGCAACTGAAAAAGTGAAAATAGACCTTATTAAAATCTATTACCACTACATCTATTTTAAAAACTTCACAACTTCAAATAGTATTTCAGTTTAGCCTGTTACTCTTTAGCTGTTGATAATGATACTGTTATGTGTTGAAAGGATTTCATCAAGTGTTATCAGTCAGATTTAGTTTCAACTGTGATTAACAGAAAAACCTAAAATATGAGTAGCTTATAGAAGAAAGAATTTTATTTCTCTACAATTAAAAGTCCAATGTAGTCCTTCTAAGGCTGATGAGGAGGAAGACTCCAGGAAGTCTGTATGAGTTTCCATTTGCTGCTGTAACAAGTTACTAGGAACTAAACTGCTTAATCAACACATTTATTATCTCCCAGTTCTTTTTTTTTTTTTTTTTTTTTTTTTTGAGACAGAGTCTCACTCTGTTGCCCAGGCTTTAGCTCCCAGTTCTGTAGATCAGAAATCTGGCTTGGCTCAGCTGGTTTTTCTGCTCCAGGTTTCACAAGATTGAAATCATGTTGTAGGCCTGCTGGGCTCTTGTTGGGGTAGGGGTTCTGGGAAGAACCTGCCTCCAGGCTCATTTAGGTTCTTGGCAGAATCCAGTTCCTTGTGATTGTAGGACTGTAGGTCCTCCTTGCCTTACTGGCGCTCAGCTAGGGGCTGCTTTTAGGTTCTGGAAACCTCTGTCTGGTCGTTCCATGTGGGTCCATGTATCTCAGAGCCCAATGGCACATCACATGCTTCTCATGCTTATAATTCCTCTGACTTCTCCTTCTGTTGCATGTCTTGGACTCCAGCCAGATAAAGTTCTCCACTTTTAAGGACTGATGTGATTAGATTGTGCAATATCTGGATAATCTAGGATAATCTCCCTGTTTTAAGGTCTACAATCTTAATTACACATATTCACAGGTTCCAGGCATCAGGGTATGGACATCTTTGGGTGGGGGAGAATTCTGCCTATCACAAAGTCCTCAGAGACTCAAACTCCTTTTAGCGTATCTCCACTATCCCTAGACTCTGATCTTCCTTCTTACGGCCCCAGTCAGCTTCTGAGTTCAAGCCATATCATAAAGGAGGAGACAGAAAAATAAAAGATGAGACGAGGCACTGGGGGACTCTTGGGGAAGGTTCCCAGAAGCTGCCAGGGGAGCTTAGATCTATCTGGTAGGTCAGAATTTAATCACGGACCCATGCTTAGCAGCAGTGGAAGCTGAGAATTTTAGTCTTTATTCACTGGAGCCATGAGCCCAGCTAAAAAATTCTGTTGTGTAGAAGGAAAGGAGAAATGGATCACTGGGGAGCAATCAACAGCCTCTGCCCCACCAAATGCATTTTTCTAATCATTGGAAACCAAGAAATTAGAGGGAAATACAATAGCACAACTACCACATTGTGGAAATGGGGCAGCAGCACCTTCATGGGCAAATGAAAGGTCCCTAGTATCAGATGGAAGAGAAATCTGCACTGTAACTTGACATTTGAGTGCAGTGTCCTTTTAGGTACCTGAAAGAGCATCTAGCCTTGATTTATTTTTCTATTCTTGTATACATGGCACGCCGCTTTTACAAAGTCAGTCTTAGTACTTATTTTTGAATGAATCAAAATGTTACTCCTCATATGGCATTTTGAATGAGATGAGCTATCTCATAAAGCTACAGTGAATACTTTTTTCCTCCAACTGTTCTGTGAAAGGTACATTTTTATATATTGTATTGAGTCTCAGCTAGACACCCCCCCAGTTTATAACCAATCTATGCACTTTTGCATTATGTGGATCTTTAATTCCTTTAACACCTAAATATCTTATTTACTCAAAATTTAAAAGAACACTTTAGGAATAAGAAATTCAGTCTCAATCCAGAATTTCTGTATGGTCAGCTCATATATTAATACAGAAAGTGGTAAGTGGTGCACAGTGCTATAGGAATATGGAAGGTGGGGAGAGTGAGTAATTCTAACGTAGGATAAAACAGAAGACTTTGTAAAGTATATGTCATTTAGACAAGATCTTAAAAGATGAATAATATGTCAATAGGTAAAAATAGGGGAATAGGAAAATCACATGTGTAAGTAAAAAACATCAACAGGCTGGCAAGAAAAAAGAATTTTGGAAAGTATACAGCTGACTATTTGAAGGAATTACTTGTTTTTTTTTATTTTTATATCAATGAATGTTTACTTCTGAAATATTCTTGTTTCTAACCTCTGTTGCTTTTCCTGCCAGCAGAAGTAAAATCAGATATAGATACAATTTTAGGAATCATGTTGCTGTGGCCTTCTTCAAAACTAACTAGTGCTTACAGTTTGTATTTAGACTTTGACTAAGATTATTCTGGTAATTTTTCAGCTCCAGATGTGCTTGTACAGTATGAAGCATTTTAACGGCTGTTTATTTCATTAGAGTTGGAGCTAGACTGCCACTAACTCAGTGCAGTTGATACAAATAGATCCGCTCTGCCCTGCTTTGTTTTGCAAGGGCAACATGATGTTAGTAACTGTAAAAGGGATATGGTAGCTAGTTCATATATTTCGGTGTCTTTCACATAGAAAAGTGCAACTGTGACCTGCATTTGTGCTTACCCTGAGAAAGAGCTGAGAGCACTTAAGCTATCCAACAGTGGCTTCATACCTTTGGAGGTACCATAAGAGAGATAGATGGAAAGTTAAGTAAAGTAAGGTCCCTCCCAATCCAAGATTCTATGATTCTGAAACCTTTACTGTAAAGCAGTGATTTTCAGGTTTAGTTTTGTGTTTTGTTGTCCCGTAGATCCCTTTCCCTCTTTGCTGGTGGCAACGTGAGCAGACAGGGCTCTCGTGTTGCCCACCTTACTCACACCTTACTCCTCCCAGGGCAGCTGTGTTCTGCTTTTATCTGTTTTACTTGTTCTTCTTTCACATCAGATTTCATTGGAAGAAAGAATTCTATTGCTTTAAATACATGCATACATATTTGCATACATACATGAATAAATAAGGTGAAAGTTAGAAATACTTCTTTAAGTGGAATAATGAGGTTGATGTTAAGGTTCCTTGAACTTCTCAAAAGGCAGTGTATTCTGAATTATTATATCTATCTAAAGGATGGAAACTGTATGCAAGAAAAGTAGCATTCTTTGTGTCATTCATGAAGCCATTGGATTTTTAAAATAATAGCTCCATTTAATTATTTAAACTCTGCATTTTTAATATATTTGTGATGTAGAAACATTCTTTTTTGTCTTTTATTTCTACATATAGGTTATTTAGTATTTCTACATGGTTCTATTATTTATTCTCTTTTGTTCTCTGTCTTCTATAGAATTTTATCTGATAGCAGACAGAATGTGCATTCTTCTGGAGAAAATCTATTTTATTAATTATAAGGCGTATGTCTCAGGCTACCAAACCACGTATACTGAGTGTTTTGAATTAAATATTTAGTGCTTCATTGACTATTTCCTCTGACTTCCATTAGGACCTCGAGAAATATTTCTTCTCTAATGAGCCTTTTGTTTGTTTGGGACCAATACACAGGTTGATGTGGAATGAGCCATCACTGTGGTATTTAGGGTGTGGTAAACTTTTCTCAGTAACTTATCTAATTTCAGTGTAGTTCATTTTGGGTAGGATGTTAACAAGTTTCTGTCATTGCAGGAAACACTTGATTTTGTTCCCAGATGTCTGATAGCAGTCCTGTTTTGAGAATAGTAAGAAATTTTGATACTACTCTGGAAAAGAAATGTAAAAAGTATACAGAGATTATAAAGGCCTTAATATTAAAGGTTTTGACAAAGGCAGATGTCCTGTGCTTGAACAGGGCATATTAGTACTGAGCTTAAAATCTATAACCTAATTTTCTTCTTCCATTGAATAGAGTTGGTATATTTGAATAGCAAAGGCTAATGTGTAGTGATTGTTTTTAATTTTTTAGATAGCTAAAAATTTTGTTTCATTATATATTATTTCCCTTTTTAGTATATAGTTCTTTAAGTTGACAAACACGTAAAGTCATGTATTTACCAGCACAGTCAAGATAAAGTTTCATCTCCCTAAAGATTCCCTTGTGCTACTTTGTAGTCAACTCTAACTACCCAAACCCCTTTCTGTGGTGCAGTTTTTTCTTTTCCAGATTGTCATAAATAAAATCATATGCTATGTCGGTTTTTGGGTCTGGAGATGTGTCCATGTTCTTGTGTATATCATTCCTTTTTATCACTGAGCAATATTCCATTATATAGATCCCACAGTTAATCCATTCACCAGTTGAAGGACATTTGGGGTGTTTTCGTTTTGGGGCAATTATGTATGAAGCTGCCATAAATATTTGTGTAAAGGATTTTGTGGGAACGTCAGTTTTCATTTCTCTTGGGTAAATACCTAGAAGTGTAGTGTTTCTTGGTCATCTAATAGGTGCATGTTTAACTTCATAAGAAACTGCCAAACTCTTTTCCAAAGTGCCCGTACCATTTTGCATTCCTGCCAGTGATATATGGAGAGTTCCAGTTACTGCACATCCCAACCAGCAATTAGCGTTGTCTTTTGTAAAAGCCATTCTAATATTTATGTAGTGCTATCTCAGGGTTTTAATTTGCATTTTCCTGTGACTAATAATGTTGAGCATCTTTTCATGTTCCTTTTGCCCATCCATATGTCTTCTTTGGTGAAATGTCTGTTCAGATCTTTTGTCCATTTTATATTGAATTGGGTTTTTTATTTTGGGGTTTTGAGTGTTCTTTTTATATTTTGGATATAAGTCCTTTACAGCTATGGGTTTTGCAAATATATTTATTTCTACCAGTCTATGGCTTGTCTTTTTTCTTAACAGTGTATTTCAAACATTTGAACCCCCATAATACCCACGTAATATTCTTCTCCCAATACTTAATTCTTTATAGTCTATAGTAGTCTCTTCTGTCCCGATTCTTAGGCTCTTATTGTCATAGACTTATTATTTTGTCAAATGGTAAATGTATGGAATTGTTTTTATGTCTTATGTTTTCTTGTCATTTAACTTGTAGCATTTTTTTTTATAGTTTAATGTATTTTAATAGCAAACTTACAGGAACAGCACAGAAGATAGACAACATTAAAAACATGTACTTGCATGTAGGACAACTCAGTTAGAAAAGTATACTGAATGGATGGAATCTACTGTATGATAAAAATGCTACAAACACCATTTAGTTGCCGTCAATAAGAAATTTACTTGTTTTAAAAAAAATCCAAATGCTGGCATTGTCCAGAAAAATTTAACAGGTTTATTTATAATTGTTATAAAGTTGAACTGCTGAAACTTGTTCACTGAAACATTTGACTTGCATTAATGCTTCACATCCTCGGATTTATATTAAAAATTCACACACAAATGAAAATGGAAAAACTGCCAATACCTGATTTCTGTCCCCTATTTTTCCACTCGCAATCATATATGTAGGTACCTTTTGACCCCATGGAAAAAAAAAAAATCTAACCTTCAGAACTACCAATAACAGGAAGAAGAGAATTTTTTTTT
>JAQIFY010005415.1:0-11048 GCA_028533085.1 Varecia variegata | reverse complement strand
TAAGAAAGGATCCCAAATTCAGGTTCTCTTAGGGGGCTCATGGGCAAGTTTTCTGCAGCTCTGAAGGGGGCCTCACCTCTGCATGGGGGACATCCACCCCAGCTTGACATCTTCCTAAACCTCTCAATGGTTTCATATCCAGTCTCTTACACCAGATGTCACAATGTCCATCAGCCAGCAGTGGGTACCAGCAAGATGGCACAATCCCAGGAACCTTCCATGTCTAGTTGACTTGTGCGGGACTCACATGTACTTGGCCGTGCCTGTTGCCCCACAGCTGAGGCCAACCTCCCCATTTGCATCTCTATCCACCTTTCTTTCTACTCAAAGAGGCAGGAGTGGTAAATCATTAAATGTGCTAACTCAGCAGACCACCAGCCAGGAAATGTGATGCCTGTCTCCCTCTTCTTGTAGGTACCACTCTCATGTAAGGCATGTTTCCTCTGGAACACAGCCTCCACCTTACTTGGTATGACTCTGGGTGTGACTACAGCCTTCTCCATCGCCGCTGAGGAGAGAAAAGCTGACAACTCCCTACCCCAACAATTTCCTTTCAGTCCTTCTCCTCATCCCACGCCCCACACCCAGTTGTCAGATTTACATAAATTCTTGTAAAATGGAGGGAGATGATAAGGTGGTAGATGTAGTAGCAGAGCTATTAAAAGCCCTGAGAGGCATTTGTCTTCCAAATATGTCTTAGCTCATCACAGAACTTGGGGTACAGAACTTTGCTCTTATTTGTAGCTCCTAATTGTCAATTCCTAAGCAATTCCTAGACAAAGTCCCACTTAATATCCTGTTATACAACAAGCATAGGGTTAGTGACTTTGGATATTTTCCAAACATAGAGGACAGATGGCCCTTGACCTTCAAGAACTTATATGTCAGTAGGGAGTTAAGATATGTATACATATGCATATGCACATGCACACGCCCACACACACACACACACACACACACACACACACACACATACACAGAATGTTAGCAAGACAAGCCAGTAAGCTATGAGTTCCCAGGGAGTTCTAGGAGCATGGAGTAGACAGTTGATGTTGCGATTGGGAGGATAGGCAGTCTGGGTGGGAAAGCCTCAGGTGCCTGGCTGTGGCATCTGGACTCTACTCCATAGGCAGCCAGAAAGTCATTTTGGATGAAGGCACAAGCAGGGAAGAAGGAGAAAGGCAGCAAGTCCGAGTCTTTCCCTTGTTTCTGTCTATATCAGAGTTAGGAAGTGGTTTCCTCACTTCGGTAGTCATCCAGAAACTATCCCTGATGAAAAGTCTGGATGGAACAGTCACATGGGGCAGCCTAGGAAACAGAGGATGTCACAGAATATGAGAAACTGTATCCACAGCTGAGCATTTGCAGGTACCCAACATGCACTCATGGGAGGGGACGGCCCAGCTACAAGGGCATGAGAAGCCAAATTCCAACTCTCTGTTTCCTTTCTTTTTGTGCCCAAATCCACACATACTTCCTCCCTCTCTCTACTGCCCATCATGTGCTTTGGCTAACAGATGTCGTGACTTGAATCAGGCTTGACGTTTTTCCCCAGCACTGCACAGATGCTGGATGCCTGAGCCATGTGGAATAAACCTCTCCAGGGCTTTTTCAGGGCCTCCCAGGGTGATGTCAAACCAGAAGAATGACAGAAAACCATGGGACGCAGGGATGAGAATACTGTCAAGATGTCCCAGCACATGCTCCATAGAGCTGCCATTTTGAGTCACCAAGGTGCACAGTTCTTTGTCAGATGCTTGAGGTACTTTTCATCACGTGGGATTCTGACTTCTTTCTCCCTGGAGGTTCAGATGGCCAATGGCTGTGTTCACTTCCTGGACTCTGGGATCTCACTCACTTCAGCAGAGCTGTCTTGCTCTTGGAGACCATAAGCAAGACAGGGAGACAGGCGATGATGGTAGCATAGACCTCAGCATGGAGCTGTCTGACCACTTGATGGATGAGGCTGTTCTAGACTTCCTGATTCCAGAAGTTGGGCCTGGAAAGTGAGCCTAATGGTAGCCACCAGATCAGTGTGAGGCCTAGACTCGTTCTCAGATTAGAGATTCTCTCTTTCCAAGGACAGAAGAGAGAATGTCCTATAACCTTGTGATGCAAGGACTTTCTTAGTTCCTTGAGTTGGGCTTCTGTTGTCAACTCAAGGAAGAGATAGAAGTATAATTCCTTAGGCTCACATGGGACAGAGCCTGAGTTGAAGTTTGGGACATCAACCTGGATCAAGATCAAATTAAGCTTCTCTGGTTTGTTGCTACTGGATCTAGAGGCCCTAAATTCCAAATGGACAGGGAAGTGCAGGTGGCAGACCCATTTCTGGTGAGGCAGGTGGCTTCCCTCTATCACAAGTTCCCACATACAAAACAGCCAAGTGCCTTGTATGAGGCATAATGCAGGTGGGATAAATCCTAACGACAAAAAGAAATGCAAAAAACAAAAATCCAAATCTGAAACTATTTACAGTAATCATATTGTAAGTGAGGATGTTGATGTTTTTATTTTGAGATTAGTATGTGTATTGTGAGATAAAGCAAATAAGCAGTTATGTGACATTCTAATTCTATCACGGCAGGTGTCCGTGAGAACTGGGATTCTCAGTGCAGGAGAAAAGAGACACAGCGAGATAGAAAAACGCTTAGTGCTGGATTTAAAGAAGTGTCAGTATGAACTCATGATGTATTTTAAAACAAATAAAACAGAACAAATTTCCTAATTGTGTGCAATTAAAAGATGTAGAAAGGCCTAGAAATATTGAGCATGTACCTAGATTTTAGTTTCAAAATACCTTTCCAAATAAAGCAAATAAAGACTCCTTAAGCTAATTCAAGATCAAGGGAAGGGAATACACAAGATGATCATGGAACATTTTGTCAAACCAGACAGTTTATTTATGTCAAAAATCACTAGGGTCATACAGAAAGGACTCAGAAGCCAACTTAACGTCAACTGGCCAAAAATGATATAATTTGTCTTGATACATATTATCACTATAATAGATCAAAATATACCAAACGTGTAAATGAATGAATGCATAATAATAAAAAAATATTAACTGATCTCCATTTAAAGATGTATGTGAACCATCTATTTTGAAAACTGGTAAATAGAAAAAAAGAATCAAGAATGTATCTTGCCTTTCCTATAAGAACTATATCACTGAGTAAGTAAATGGTCAATGTGGTGAAGTTTCCTTTTTTCTAATTTTAAAAATAGATAAAAAGCATATTTCACTAACTCAGAAGGTCTCTGAACATTTGGAATTTATGAAATAGATGTGGAATGTTAGAGTCATGTCTCCTTAGCTAAGATGCTACACATGCCATTTTCCTCTTTATTAGCCTATAAACTTGTCAAGGTCAAAGATAGTGGCAGTGATTTGTACTCTTCCCCCGAACTTTAAATTCTGGCTATATGTCAAAATAATTGACTGATCTTGAGAAAATTTTGTAATTCTTCTAAGCTTCAATTTCTTCACTGTTAAAATAGGGACATTAATACCTGCCTAGCGTGGAGTTTGTGGGCAATCAATTAAAGTACATAGATAAGTTACATAGCACTTTGTTAACATGAAGTAGTATAGTATCAGTTGAAAGTAGACTGTGATTAAAAAGGTATATTAGCAACATGAAACAACTGCTAAAATGACAATAAAAAGCTAATTAGTCAATAAAGGAATTAAAAAGGAACCACAAAAATATTTAATCGAAAAGAAGACAAAAAAAGAGGAAAAGAAAAATAGAGAACAGATGGACAAATAGAAGACAAATGGCAAGACGATAGATTTAAACCTAGACACAACAGTAATCACATTAAATGTAAACACTCTAAACAATATACTTAAAAGGTAGAGATTATCAGATTATATTTTTAAAAAAATCACAACTCAACTATAATCTGCCTATCTGAAGCACATTTCAAATATAAAATACACAAATAGTTTGTATGGCATAGTAAAAAGATGGGAAGATGGGAGATGCTATACCATGCTAACGCTAATCAAAAGAAAGCTAGATTATTAATATCAGTATCAGGAAAAGTATATTTTAAAGCAAATTTATTTTAGGAATAAGGTCATTTCATAATAAAGAGATCAATTCATCAAGAGTATGTAACTGTTCTAAATATTGATGCACCTATCAAAAACACATAAAACAAAAACTGATGAAATAGACAAATTCACAATTTTAGTAGGCACAGTTCAATATAGGATGTGGTTTAATATCTTTCTCAATAATGAATAGAATAACTGGGCAAAATCAGTAAATATGCAGAATATTTGAACAACACTATCAATTAACTTGACTTCATTGACATTTATAGAATTTTCTACCCAACAACAGCATAGTACACATTCTTCTTACATATGCATAGAACATTTGCCAAGATAGACTATATTCTGGATCACAAAAAACATCTTAACAAATGTAAAGGATCAAGTTATACAAAACACTGATCCTCTGAACATAAGGAAATTAAATAAGAGATCAATAACAGAAAGATCTCTGAAAAAAATATCTCCAAATATTCAGAAACTAAATAGCACACTTCAAAAAAAAAAAATAGGCAAAAGAAATAAAGCAAAGGGAAAATTGAAAAGTATTTTAAAATAAAGGAAAATAAAACACAACATAGAAAAATTTGTGGAATACTACTAAAGCAGTACTTGAGGGTGGGAAAACTATAGCATTAACTAACTATATTAAAAAAGAAGAAAGGTCTCAAATCAATGACTTCATTCTTACTCTTAATAAATTATTTAAAAGGAGTGCAAAGTAAGTAGAGGAAAGAAAATACTAATTAACAGATCAGAGAACATCAAAATGAGAAACAAAAAAATATAAACAAATTGACCTATAGCTTCAAAGCCATCCTAGTCAGAATCCCAAGAGGTTTTCCTATAAAAGTTGATGAGCTGGTTCTAAAATTCATAGGAAAATTCAAAGGACCTAAAACAGCCAAAAAACAAGAACAAAATAGAGAACTAACATTACCTAATTTCAAGATTTAATATAAAGATACAATAATTAAGACACTGTGGCCATAGTGTAAATATAGACAAATATATTATCAATCTCATTTTTCATAGACTCTGTATTTGTAAATTGCCTACTTGTTAAAATTTACAAAGGGCCATGAGGGCAACTTGTGAGATGAAAGAGATGTTCCTTTTCATAATTGTGGTGATAGTTTCACAGAGGTATATGTATGTCAAAATGTATTCAGTTCTACACTTTAAACATGTGCAGTTTATTATATGTCAATAAAGCTGTTTTTAAAGGTTAGAGGCACAATGAATATTAACACCTGCTTTCTACCATGCCAAACTGAGATTGTCACACATCCTCGGAGAGTGTACTCATTTGTAGAGAATTCAAAAACAACAAAATAATGCTTCAGAGACCACGGTATAGTGGTGTAACATTTTCTATGACATAGTATAACATTTTCTGCAATGGTTCAGAGGGCACATTGGACTCCATTAGTATCTCCAGTCATCAGTGTGTATATGGATCAACATTTTTTTTGTTTGTTTGTTTTTTTTTGAGACAGAGTCTCACTATGTTGCCCGGGCTAGAGTGAGTGCCGTGGCATCCTCCTAGCTCACAGCAACCTCAAACTCCTGGGCTTAAGCAATTCTTCTGCCTCAGCCTCCCGAGTAGCTGGGACTACAGGTATGTACCACCATGCCCGGCTAATTTTTTTTTCTATATATATTTTTAGTTGTCCATATAATTTCTTTCTATTTTTAGTAGAGACGGGGTCTCGCTCTTGCTCAGGCTGGTCTCGAACTCCTGAGCTCAAACCATCCACCCGCCTCGGCCTCCCAAGTGCTAGGATTACAGGCGTGAGCCACCGCGCCCGGTCGATCAACATTTTTTTATGGAGCCAGCAGTTTGGGATAACCCAGTAATGGCTTTATCTTGGATATTTTTGTTAATGCTCAGATTGATGCAGAAGGATCAAAATTATTCCATACAAAATAATTAAAAATAGGAGAGTATCAAAATCTTTCATCTTCCGAGCCAGGTTTTTGTCAAAGAAAGATGCTACAAATCAGCAAGGGGGAAAGATGATAATGAATCTTCTTGTACTTGATTTTTCAGACATTGGTACAAAGTCACATGTAGCTTGATAGATATAGAGATATTTACAGAAACATCCACAGATATGTATGTATGTACAAGTTAGTATACATACATAGGTTTCCTTAGCTCTGTTCTTGTGGGTGCCTAGAAGCAGTGACACCCCAATAGCAGTAAGTACACTTGTGCCCAAGTCTTGATTTCTAATACTATTCTCCAATAAAAGAAATTAGGTTTACTTGGAGAAATAACTAATTCAAGGACTGGGACAGAGGTAATATTACATTATTAAGTATGGAATGTCTGATTTCCTTAAGTACTAAGTTTGACAGTTGATATCTCTGACCTTTCACTTTGACACTTTTTGTTTCATGTTTATTGTGAAGGTACAGTCTCAATTCTTTCAAACTCACAGTTTGGCTTGTGATTATCTTTCAAATTTTTTTTTAGAGCAATTTTTGTGAAACCATGGGTAAGTTAAAAATTCGTGTTATTTTTGAATATGAGTTCTGTCATGGAACCAATGCAGTGTAGACAGCTCAAAATATCAACGCAGTGTTTGGGAAGGATGTGGCTAATGAACGCACGGTACATTGATGGTTTGAGAAGTTCCATTCTGGTGATTTTAATCTTGAAAATGAGCCATGTGGGTGACTCAAGACCAAGGTAGATAATGATGAGCTGAAAGCTGTAGTGGAAGCAAATCCATCTCAACTTATGTGAATTAGCAGCAAGGTTTAGCATTACTACTCCAAAAATATTGGACCATTTGAAACAAATGGGCAAGGTAAAGAAGTTGGATAGATGGGTACCACACAAATTAAACGAGCATCGGAAGAGAAATCTTGAAGCTTACCTTTCTTTGCTGTCACGACATAAAGGTGGACAATTTCTACACTGGATTGTTATGTGTCATGATAAATGGATTCTTTTTGACAACCATAAGCATTCAGAACAATGGTTGGATAAAGATGAAGTGCCAAAACACAGTCCAAAACTGAATATTCATCAAATAAAGCTAATAATGCCTGTTTGGTGGTCCAGCACTGGTATTATCAACTACAGCTTCATAAAACCTGGTCAGTCCATTACAGAGGATGTCTACTGCAACCAATTGGATGACATGATGAGGTAGCTTGCAACTAAGCAGTGATATTGGTCAATAGAGACAGGCCAATTCTCTTCCAAGACCACCTGTCACAAAAAATAATGCTGCTCAAACTACAGAAGCTGGACTTGGAAACTCTCTGTCATCCACCATATTCACCAGACCTTGCACTAACTTACTAACACTTCTTTCAGGCTTTGGACCACTTCTTCCAAGGAAAAATATTCCATTCTCAACAAGCTATGGAAAACACCTTTCACAAGATCATCGCCACACGCTCTCTAGGCTTCTTCATTCCTGGCATAAGCAAGCTACCCTTAAGATGGTAAAACTGTGTCGATAGTTTAGGCACATACTTTGATTAACTGTACTGCTTTTTGTTTGAGATATAATAAACTAAACTTTCGATTTGAAATCAGACATTTCATATTTAATGACCTAATACACTATGAGCCTGGAGCGTCTTATAGTGCCGAAAGCAAGGAAGTGCTCAAAAAACCCAAAAGGATAGAATCTTGTCAAAGGGACACAGGAACCAACCTGAAAGATTCCAATGGCTAAAGCTGGAATAATTTGATCAATGAAATAAATACCATAGTACTGGATTATAACTCAAAGTATAAAATAAATATACATAAGTTCATACTAATATCAATATATGATTAAATAAATAAATTAGTGGGGGAGACATACCTTCTTTACAGAATTTAAAATAACAGATGTAAACATTCCTCTGTCCAGTAGGTAGAGTTTAATTCCCTCCCCAACCTTGAATATGGACTGGAGGTGACATTTCAAAAAAAAACAACAGAATATGGAAATGGAAAATGAGTACCTTCAGGACAAAGAGTCCTGGCAGACACCAACTTAACTAAGTGATCAGAGTTACCACCACCAGTGGTAAGTCATGTTGTTAGCATGTACCCCTGATATGTTGTGACAAGATGGCTCTTCCACTCTGGGGTATTTGTCTCCAAAATTCATAATGCTAGTCTATTCATGAGGCAAACATCCCAGAAACCCAAACTGAGGGGCATCGTATGAAATACCTAACCATTACTCTTCAAAAATGGCAAAGTTATTAAAAAATATATTTAAAAAACAAAGCAAGACAACTGGTATGAAAACCTGGGTGATGGGTATACAGGAACTTTTTGTATTCTCTTTCGCAAAGTGTAAATATAAAATTATTCCAAAATAAAAGTTCATTTAAAAAAAACAAATTCACTCTTTCAAATTGATTCTATTAAAAGCTTCACAAGAGTTATCATCATGAAATTGTTCAACTGGACAAATTAATACTGAAATTTGATTCTGGCTCATGGCGTTGAGAATATTATTCTGAGTACGAGGTGGTAATACAGATGTTCCCTCTCTCTCCTAGCTTCAGGAGCACCAAATATTGCATCTGCCCTTGAAATGGTCCTGGCCATCTCTCTTATCATCCTTTAGCAAAGATAGACCATGGTTTGGAACAGCCATGGACTACATGTGTCAGGATCTCTCATAACATCTGGGCAGCCAAGAGCCTGGCCTGCCTGGTGGCTCCCAGTACAGCGTTCTGACAGCCCAGGGCATAGCGGGTGGGGCAGGGAGCTAGCTGCTTTGTAGCTTAGTGACTCTTCCCTGTTCAAGCAATCTGAGCAGCCCAGCCAGCTTGATAGTTTAAAAAACAAGTCTTAAACATACTCAAATGTATGTCATCCTTCCTGAGAGGCAGAATCGTACGCTTATCCAATTTGCCAGTTGACAATTTGGCCATCTCACTGTCTGTGTCTCAAAACCAATTCAAACAGACACATTGCTCATCCTGAGTGATGCTGGACAGACGTGTCAGCAGCCAGACCATTTTGTGGCTGTCGCTTGGTAAGTTCCTCTCTGTTTCATTTTTTAACATTTCAAGAGTCTACTTTCAAAGGATGTGAAATGCCCAATCAACTTCAAATTGTGCTCTCTGGAAATGTCACTAATCTCAAACCAGCTCTAAGAATTAATTCGTGACAAGCTTAAAAGAATGCCCGGCAGGCACCCTTGTAATTCATTACTGTACACACCCGCTAATCTCTTTCATGACGCCCTTAAATGCCTATTTTTTTATCACAGTGACCCACTCTCCATGTAAAAGACCTCAGCGATTCATGAAACATCATCTGATCAAATGAGCTCCTTGAAGTTATGCAGACAGAAACCAGCCCCTTGGAGAATGAATTCCAATTCTAAGAGCCTATAGCTGAGGAGACATCAGGGACTAAGATCCTAGCAGGGAAAGGTTTACAAAAGGCTCTCAGAGCATGTGTATCTGCTGTACACCTCCTGACATTCCCACCTGCCCAGATGGCTGAGTGTGACTCTTCTCACATGTCCCTCCTCTGTCTTCCACTCGCCCACTGATACTAGCCCCCAACACTTTGTCATGGATTCACCACTGTTTTGGTGACATTTGGCCCAGACTGATCAGATGTCCCCATACACTGAGCTCACTTACCAGACTAGCCTCTGAATCAAGGGCCACCATGTAAAACAGAAAAGAAGAAAATTAGGGGAGAAATTCTCATCCTTGGCTTAGGTTCACTGGTCTCCTATCATCAGAAGTATATATATAGGCTGATGCTCAGTTCAGGCATTTGTCGGGGATTTGTTTTCCTTTAGGCAAGAGAAATTCTCTTTATTTACCATGACGTTGTGTGGCTTCAGATTTATTTAGTATAAAATAGTGTTTACCTCAGCTGGCATTGACTTGATTTAAAAGAAGCTCATGTCCTTGGCAGATAAGACTCTCAAGACTGGAGGGCAGGGGGGTGGAGGTGGCGACAAGGCCAGCCATACCATCGGAAGAAGTAGAAGGAGAACAGCTTGCCCTTGATTCGCCCTCAAAGTGGGGCAGGTGAGGAGAACCTGCTGTCCCAGCAGCAGTGGCTAACAGGGACATTCATCCAAGGGATAAGCAGAAGGTACAGAAACATTTCATATCAGTCTGGGCAAAGAGTCACCATTAAAGGTAGTGAATCCAAGAGAAAGTGTTGGGGTGTCAGGGAGTGGGAGGCAGAGGTGGGATACCCAGAGTTGGCTGCACCCAGACATGTAGGCAGGCAGGAGGGTACAGCAGATAGACACTGGGCAACACACACAGCTGTTATGAGCACTTGCTTCAGAGACAGGCTATCGAGCATCATTTCAGATGATTCTGCTTTGGTTGATACATGCCATTCCATTCTCTGTCTTTCTTTTATGGTGATTACGCTCCATGGATATCTAGTTATTTTAGCCTGAGAGATCATGTCCCCTCACTCACAACTACTCTGTCCAATAATGTATAGAAGGGAAGGGCTGGAGTCCAAGCCCTAGTCCATGAGGTTAAGGAGAAAGGAGATAAAGAGAGCCCCAAGCACTGGAGTATCACTGTGGGCCCCTCCCAGTTGCTGCTTCTCCATCAAACAATTCCTCTGATCATAGATTCATTTTCAAACTCAGTAGAGATAAGCTGTATTGAGAGATTTCTCCTTGGATTTCAACCCCCTAACTCAGGGTGCCAAGAGGAGGAGGAAGTAAAGGAGAGACTGACTAAGGGAAGATAGTTGGCTCGCAAATTTTCTCCACCTTCTCAGTCCAGCAGGACTTTTGTATTCCCTTGCTAGTTGCCCACTATCATCAATAGTGACTGTTGATGCCATTCATAGGTGACTGTCCAAGATATGGGCAGGTGTTATGGTTTGAATGTGTCCCCCAAATTTCATGTGTTTGAAACCTAATCCCCAAATACATATGTTGATGACATTTGGATATGGGGCCTTTGGGAGGTAATTTGAATTAGATAAGGTCATCAAAGTGGGGGCCCCATAATG
>JAQIFY010005414.1:0-11049 GCA_028533085.1 Varecia variegata | reverse complement strand
CTTCGCTCTCATCATGTAGATATACACCCATCCCCTCCCCCCACCTCTGTCCGACACCCAATTGGTATCATTCCCAAATGTGCACCCAGGTGTTGATCAGGGAAACCAATTTTCTGGTGAGTACATGTGGTGCTTATTTTTCCATTCTTGGGATACTTCACTTAATAGAATGGGTTCCAACTCTCCCCAGGAGAACCAAGGTGTCTTTTTGATATAACTTCTTTTCCGTTGGGTAAATGCCCAGTAGTGGGATTGCTGAATTGAAAAGTAGATCTGTTAGTTATTTGAGAAATCTCTATAGTATTTTGCATAGGGGTTGTGCTATGAAATAATTTAATTTAATAATTTTAATTTAAATAATTTATATTCACACCAATAATTATAAGCATTCCCTACATCCATGCCAATATCTATTGTTCTCTGACTTTTTAATAATGTCGAATCTGACTGGGGTATCTTACTGTGATTTTCATTTGTAATTCCCTGATGATTATTAATTTCGAGAATAGATTGTCTAGTTATTCTTTTGATCATTTCTTTTTTTTTTGCAGAAACTTTTTAGCTTAATTAAGTCCAACTTATTTATTTTTGTTTCTGTTGCATTTTCATTTGGGGTCTTAGTCATAAATTCTTGGCCTAGGCCAATATCCAGAAGAGTTTTTCCTTCTTTTACATTTTTACTGAAGTAATAATAATATTCTTTTTTTTTAATAATATTCTTAATTTTCTTTTTTTCACAGCAAATTATTTTTATTGCTACATTAATGATATTCTTTGCTAAGAGTAAGTGGAGTTAATTGATAGACTGAATGTTCTGCACAATACACTGAGGGAATGTTGGTGAAAATTTTCTGACATTTGAGGACATATGCTCTATGGAAGTAGGTGTCACTTTATCCTTTTTTAAAATGAGCCACATAGCAGCCAAAGGAATCTGGGGTCCAAATATTTCAAGTTATGCAGCCATTATTAGAGAACTGCCAATCAATGACCTTGCAGGCTGCTGGGACTGTGTAAAGAGAAAGCACAGGCCCTGGCCTTGAGTGTGGCCACCCAGCATGATTGCACTTGAGATGTGACTGCTCACCCAGCGAGTGGGCAATATTCTTAATTTTCAAAGTTCCTTCTTTAGTTTTGAATGTTTACTCTTTTGCGTAGCACCCTATCTTGGCTTCTTAAATTATTTTTATTTATCTATGTATATTAATTGTGTTTTTCTTAAATTTCTTTTGTTTCATTCATTTTTCTAGTTTTCCCCAATTTAATATTTTTTCTTTCTCTATCATATTAGCATCCCCTTTCAATGGTTAGATGATTTATTATTGGTTATACACCCATATTTAATGGTGAATCAATTTAAAACTAAGACAACTTTCCATGTAAGTCGATGAAGCTAGTGACCTGTTAGTCCTTTGGAATTATAGTCAGGTACCAGGCTGTGTCTTTCAAGAACTTGAAAATGTCAATAAGAATTTCTTTCTGAGTCAGGAAACTACCCCAAGGAAAATATCTTTCTATGGGCTTATAGAGAACAGTGGGAATAAAAATAGTAGCTTGTAATCTCATCCTATTATATCCAAGTATTCTCTTCATCTCTCAATGAGCAAGGGTCGTATCAGCCTGCAGCTGATTTTAGAAATATTCAGTATTCTCTTGCTGAGGTATGAGAGAGTCATTTGCTGGTTATGCAGGTAGAGGCAAGGCATTTTGTGGATTTCTGTTTGCAGCTCCACCAAAACTTTATCCTTCAGAGGTAACTGATGTTTCCAATTCCTGAATCTTTCTGAAAACTTATGTTGCTCATTTTTTTTCTTCTTGTTCTTCCTCTGAAGGTACTTAACCAAATGGAGAAAGTCAAAATGCAAATCATTTAGAATTTCTCATCTAATTTCCAGCATCATAATTTATGCTAAACTCACTTCTGTTTTATTCTTTTTACTGCTATTTTTTATGAGTTTTAGGAAGGAATATAAATAAATTCACATCTACCACATTTAACTAGAACTTCTTTTCTTATGTACCATTTTAAAATGGACACAAAAATTTCACTTTTTTAAAAAATTTCCCAAATACTATTTATTAGTTTTGCCCAAAGACCTTTTTCTCATTTTTAACTAAGTTATTTTGGAGTAAGTATTGTTTTTAGATCCACATTTATTGAGTGAATGTGAAACAAAGAAAATAGTTAAATATAATTAATCGTAAAAGTGATTCCCAACTCTGTTAATGCATTAGAATCACCTCTAAAGATTAAAAACAAGTGAACAAACAATCAACAACAAGAAAAAAATCCAGAAGTTCAAACCAAGAATGAATGAATCAGGATGTCATGGTAATGGACATTTTTCTATTTTTTAAAGCTCCAAATATTAAACTGAGTAACAATGTTCTATAAATATACAGTTACACAAAAATATTTCAAAGTAAGAACCTGCACATATTCCTGGTTTGATGCTCTTAGAGATTTAATGTGATCTAAAGGGAAGAAAGCAACTGTTTGCTTTCATCATATTGATAAGTAATGAAGCCAATCTGTAGATATCTTTATGGAAAAGTAATATGCCATACTTACTTCCACTTAAAAATATATTTCCTATAATTTTAAATGTTTACAATATTAACTGAGCATTTTAAATTTGCTGATTCATTCTCTGAATATGTGTAAATGATTACTAGGTACTTATGGTATTTTGATTCATTGCTAAAAGCCAAAAATCTGTTTTTCATGGGGGATGGGGGCATGGGGACAGAGTCTTGCTTTGTCACCCAGGGTTATGTGGCAAAGCAAGCCCTTGACCTTGCTTTGTCACCCAGGGTGATGTCAAACACCTGGGCTCATGAGATTCTCCCACCTCAACCTCCTGAGTAGCTGGGATTATAGGTATGAGCCACTGTGCCCTGTATTGCCAAAATTTTAACTCAAGTGATTGCTAATTGATTTAAAACATGTTTGAAACTTTATAACTCAGATGGCAATTCAAGCTTATGAAGGACCCTGTGACATTGTGTGGGCCATCATGATTTGGAAGCTAGACATGTTTAATTGACATTTGCCCATCATTTATTTAAAATTAGGGTTAAAATATATTTTTAATAGTCTCTATGCTGTTATAAATTTACAAAGGAATGAGTTTTGGGGAGCTTTTTGTGTTCTCTTCCTTTCTAAGGGGGGACCATATGTTTGTCACAGAAAGTCAGAAAATAATATTTGAAATGAAATTTGTACTGCAAGTCTGGCACCTAAGTGGAGTTTTGAAAACTAATTATCTATAACATACCTAATTCATTTATGTTTTAATTCCAATCTATCAATGTCAAATAAAAGAAATTATTGCAGTTTCAATTTCTGAGCATCTTAACAAGCTTCTGATTGCTGAACTGGATATTGTGTCTTGCTGTGTGGCGATGAGCTGCTGGATTAGCACAGGTGCCAGTCTTTCATTCCTTTTAAAAGAATTACTTCATTATATAAACTTAGTATCTCCAATTTTGGCATTGAAATGATGTTAGATGCAACTTCACCAAAAGAAATACATTTCTTGTTAGAAAGTATTATCACATATAACTGAATATATCATAGAAATAACCTTGCAGATCTAATGAATCCAAATTTAAAAGCAAATTAGATCAAATCATTCTTTCAAAAAATGGTAGAAAATTAAACACGTTCACTCAGTAATCAGAAACAGTGTATGTGTGGAAGAAAATGGACAGCAGAAGGCACTATATGTGTGAAGCAATTGAAACTCTTTAGCATCAATTTTTAAGTTTCACATATGAGGGGTGGAAGGATAACAGTTACAGAAAGGCTATATGAGGTACAAGTATCAAGCAGTGTAGTATGTGACTTGCTATAGAGTCTGAGTTCTAAAGTTTGTAGGAATTTACAACAGTTTATCCAACTCATGACAGTAATGTTACTGACAGAGAAATTTGGTTTAGGAAAATATGACAGTTAGGTAATTACTTTGATGACTCTTTCAATATAAATACAGATAAGGGTCAAATCCTTAAGCCCTTGAATGTTAGCAGAAAATCAACAAGTTTAAAAAGAAAAATAGTGAAATAAAAATGAAGTCATGTTATTTGATATGGAATCTCTGGTTCATTAGCTGAGTTAGAATAGCATACCAATCTAAGATCCGTTATTAGATTCCCCACTCCCTACCCTCAACAGAGGCAGTTGGTTTCACTGTTCTGTGACTATAGAACGTATCTATTGCATGAGAAAAGGGAAATTTCTGCCTTACCTACCATTATATCTCCACCACCTAAATTGTGTGGACACAGGGTGACTGTTGAACATCATGTGGATCAATGAAAGACTGAATGGATTAATTAATATCCTCAGACAAGAGAAAACAGATGATGTGCACAATCCCAAACCCATTAATGACTACTTTGCATAAATTTAGGAGAACCTGAGTAAGAGCAACATCTTTTTCATTCAAAGTACAATACTTTGTGCCACGTCTTGATAAGACAAAAGAATTAGTAGTGAAAAGTATTTCAAAGAAGACAAAAGTGAATACAAATTGCCCAGTAGAGTTCATTGACATAAATGAGAAAAGCGTATATGGTTCACTTTTAAAAGAGTTAATATAAATTTTATTTGTAACAGTATCCAAATAATAAAATAATTATTGATATTATAAGGAAAAGTTTGGATTCTTTCCAAAATTTAATTATAAACAAATACCAAAGGATATTAACTTAGCAGCTTGATTAAATACTCTTGATTATCCAATGTCTACTCTGTCCTGGAGTCTTAAGATAAAAAGATATTTAGATAGCTCATATATTGTAAATACTGTAAGTATATAGAATACATTCACAAACCGTCTTTCTTGGTTAAATAAGTTTATTTCTCAGAAATAAAGCTTCTGCATACATGGGGTTAATTATAATATGTATCATTTAAATTTTATCATTATGGAAATGCATAAAATATTGTCTTACCTAAAATATTTATTTAAAATACTTGAGGCCGGGCGCGGTGGCTCACGCCTGTAATCCTAGCACTTGGGAGGCCGAGGCGGGCGGATTGTTTGAGCTCAGGAGTTCGAGACCAGCCTGAGCAAGAGCAAGACCCCTTCTCTACTAAAAATAGAAAGAAATTATCTGGCCAACTAAAAATATATATAGAAAAAATTAGTTGGGCATGGTGGCGCATGCCTGTAGTCCCAGCTACTCGAGAGGCTGAGACAGTAGGATCGCTTAAGCCCAGGAGTTTGAGGTTGCTGTGAGCTAGGCTGATGCCACAGCACTCACTCTAGCCCAGGCAACAGAGCAAGACTCTGTCTCAAATAAAATAAAATAAAATAAAATAATAAAATAAAATACTTTATAATAGAGAGCTCTCATTTAGTAAGTTACATATATGTATTAATATATACAAATACGTATATACATATGTCCATTGTATAGACAAGGGAAAAATGAAGAAGCAGCAAGGTGTGAAGTAGTTCTAGAGAAACAGGTATTCCTTAACATATCCTTTCTTCTATTACTCTAAAATAAAAAGGAAAATAATTAACTGAATGACTACCATAAAGAATAAAATTTTGGTTGTAGGTTGATGGTGGTATATGTATACCATGGAGTACTACTTAGTCATAAAAATGATGAAATAATACCTTTTGCAACAATCTTGATGGAGTTGGAGATCATTCTCTTAAGTGAAGTATCTCAAGAATGGAAAAAACAAACACCACATGTACTCGCTATTAAATTGAAACTAGATGAAAAAAGCACACATCTGCACAGAGGGAAGTAAAACTCAGTGGAAATTAACTGGAGGCTGGGGGAGGAGGAGCAGGGGCGGGAGGAAGGGAGGGGAATAAACCAACCTAATGTGTAATATGAAAACTATTTGGGTGACATAAGCATACCTATAGCCAGGACTCAAACATTACAAAAATGATCCATGTTACCTAAAACATTTGTGTCACCTTAATAGTCTGAAATTTATAAAAGAATAAAATTTTGTTGTAATTAATATGCAAATAACAGACTGAATCTAGGGATAGAAGTTAAAGTGGTAAGATATATTAGGGAACCTTAAAGGTGATATAAACATCCAAGTGTTAATTAATGGAAGTTAAACTTGTGTCAAAAGCAGGATTATAGGAATAGTGGGGTTTTTAAGAATTTTTAAATGAGAATCAATGAAGTTTTCTTCTAAGATTCATATACATCAAAAATTACTACCCTTCAAATTTCATTTCTCACACTCCTTGACGTTTTCAATAAAGGTTCAAAATATATTCTAAGTACACAACATTTGAGTTTAAAACAGCATATAGTAAAATAATTTTACTTCTTTCTGTTTTAAATAAATCTTATATGAATGGTGATAAAGAATATGAATAATGAGAAACAAAAGAGTCCTTCCTTATACCATTTTAAACAACTATTATTGGCAGAAAAAAACAGACTGAATACTGAAGTCATCATTATATTATAAAAGTAAAATTGTAGTTTTTTATATCACTTGTGTTATAGTATATTTTCATTAACTATTCAATTTTATTAGAATGCTACAATATACATGCTGAAATATTATTTAAAACCACTTTTGTATATCTCCAGTTTTCAAAATTGGCTCTTTCTGTTTGAATTATATTCTCAAAAGGATTTATGAAAATCCAGAAGCTTAAGAATCATTGTCATATATATTTTAAATTTCTAATTTAAATATCAGAGGAGTATGTTGATAAGGTAGTATTGCACAGCAAAATTTTTCATATTCTCTCTTATATGACTAGCAAAACATATAACTTATCACTTTGTCATTGATGTTTCTAAAAAGTAAAGTTGTACTTTCAAAAAATTTAAATGCTATGTCACATCACTTCTTTCACTTTCTGTAAAAAGTTGATGAGTAATTACTTTGTCAGGAAACAACATAAAGACTACAGGTTTTATATTATTGTTATTATTTTATTTGAAAGCTTGGATTAATCATATTTAATATGCAACACTCTCCAACATTATGCATAAATTTCCTACTTGGCTTTCCTCTTAAAACATCATCCAATTTCTACTTAATTCTTTATAGTAATGGGAATTTAACTTATCCTGAATCAGCATCACTTGTCTTTTGGCAGGTAAATTTGTAGAAAATTTTATTTTATCTTATGTTATTTTATTTTTGAGCCTAAAAGTATATATATATATAATGTCTGATAAATCACAGTACCTACAAAACTCTACCTTTCTGACAAATATTTTCATACTGTTGAGATGATCTTAGATTATATTCAGCTTTCAAACAGCTTTATCAGTATTTAGTCATTCTGAGTTTACAGTTCAACTAAAATCTCTCTATTGAAATTCAGGAAATCTATTCAAATAAAGTTGTCCTTCCATTTATTTCCTAACTAAAACATATTGTTTTTTATTACTTTGACTTTTATTCAGTGGAAACTTTTTAAAGCCAAAGTAGTCATGAGATATTGGCACTTATTCTAGCTGAATATGTATGGGTTACTTTATGTTTAGGTTATTTTACAGTTTAATATTCTTTTACACAGCTGACAGCAGAGTTTGATGTTTTAAAGCATTCAGTTCAATTTATGTATTATTTCAACCTAAAACATCATAATTATTCATTTTTGGAGAGACTGTGTAGATATATTAACCACGAATTGTAGTGTATACAAATGGAACTTGTTGCTAAGTAACAAACACCTATCATCAGGGGATGATATTACATCTTACTGAACACAGACAGAGCCGGGAAATGATCTCTGAGGCAAGGGATCAGTCACAAGTCTATCACAAAACTCCTATTAGAGACAGTAGAAGAAAATTAATGGTCTAGATTTTCTAGCTTTCAGTCCCTGTCTTCTGGAAAACATGCATTTCAATTTTATCTACTCTGAATCACCATTGTACTTTAAAAGATTAAATATTATGGGTTCTACAGAATAGTAATTTAGAAATAAAATATTCCTTTTGCAAGTGCAGCCTGTCAAGTTGCTAACATTTAGTTAAGCTTTTACAGTTCTCAGAAAAGCTTTCAGGAAAAATGAAGCCTGTAATTGCGTTAGTCACCTTAAACCATGCTTTGAATAATCTTCAGAGGCATTGCCAGCTTTTTTCTAGGTCAGATATGATAACTGGTGCTCAGATATTTATACTATCAAATATGCAGAAATACAGTAAGACGTGGTGAAATCACTTTTTCATAAGAATTATTGTGTGTGATTAAATTCAAATATGTTTAAATCTTTTTTAAAGTTATCCCTGCCCATGTGCAAGTATGCATCTTATATAAATAAGAAATAATACCTGAGTCTAGCAATGTGGCCTCAATATTAATTGCATTCCTCATGTCTTTTCCACCTTTAATTTGCCCACTCAGTAGGTGTTTATTGTGTTTCGCATATTTGCTTTTCCTGAGGCACAGTTTTGAACTTGAAGTGTCATAATCATCTCTCTCAAAAAGCCAGAAATTATTACTCTGAATGTGGAAATGGGAGATATATTTTCTTAAAATCATAGTGAGACAAAGATAGCACTATTGCTTCTACTTAACATTATAGTTGAATTTCTAACCAATGGAAAAATGCCAGAAAATACATAGAATAATATTAGGATGGAAAAGGAATAGAGAAATTTGCCATTATTCTCAAGTGATCAAGTTAAAACTGCAGATATTTTCAACTTAAAACATTTACTAAAATTAATGGCAGCATCTAGCAATAATATTTACTATAAGTTCAAAGTACAAAAATAAATGCAATTTTAATATAGCACCACTAAAAGTTCAAAAATACAAACTCATTATAATTTCACAATAATGGAAATTTAAGTTATCTATAAATAAAGATATACTATTTATAGGACCTTTCTTAATATAGAACATCTAAAACATTATTGAAGACAAATCACTAAATAAGTTGTCTGATTAATTAGATTCATGACTGCATTGACTCAATATTATAAAGATATAAATGATCCCCAAATTTTTGATAAAATCTTTTCTATTTGAATTAGTTTCTTAAACTGTTTTATGAGGAAACTCATGTTAATTGTTATGTGAAAGAGAAAATGAAAATGAAGAACCAACATATTCTTGAATAAGACACATAAGCTGAGGACCTCCCATCAGAGGGATATCTGATATACCTACAAAGTTTCATTATGAAACTATTGTTAGGGATAAAGTGTGGTGTTAGGGTAGTGATTAAAAAATTTGACCAGTAGAAGAGAATTTAGACTGTAGAAATAAAACTTTTACATCCTAAACTAGGGGTGGGGAACCTGCAGCCTTAAGGCCACATGTGCCCTTCTAGATCCTTAAATGTGGACTTTGAATCCAAATTTAACAGAACAAATCCTTTTAATTATTAATACATCTTTATTCATCTTTTATATTTTTAGTTTATTTTTTAAATTAACATATATAAAATCCAAAGAATAAAATAAGTTTCAACAAAATAATCCTCCCAGATTGACTGGCACAATTAGAACAGTAGTAAGCTGTAAGGGCTAAATTGTGCATTGTCAAAATTGTAGGGTACTTAGTCCCTGACAATGTTTCAAAGTACAAACAACTGCCTCTTTCAAGGAAAATCATAACTAATCAGCAGCATGAATTAGCCTTCAACTTAACAGAGCAACTTCATGCAATACTTCAAAAGGAAAATATATATTATTCAATTACTTTAGATGCATCAACTGATACTACTGATTTGGTGCAGGTTTTATACTTCATTTGGGTCATAACAAGATTTTCTTTGCTCTGAAGAGTTACTCACTTTGGGTACTTTTGTGAACAGAACATGGAGAATAGGTACCTTCTAACAACTTTCAAGGTAAATGTTGTGAAGCTGGACTGAAATTTGGTAAATTTACTGAGTGTACATACAAATGGTGCATTGTCCATGACAGGAAAACATGAGTTTATTGCACAGATAAAAAATGTATTTACAGATCCAGATGCTCTCATTTCTTTTCACTGTATCTTCCAACAGCAAAATCTCTATGCTAAAGCTAGTATTTTAAGTAACACTTTGCAGCAAGTTATAAGTATTGTTAACTATATTAGTGCAAATGTAATAAAAGTTGAAGGATGAGTTATTCAGTGTGGATTTCCCATATCATTCTGAAGTGTGTTGGCTATCATAGGGACAGGGACTAGACAAAATTTTATATCTGCAAGAACAGATGGTTACATTTTATGAAGAACAGAATTGGCAATGTGAATTTTCTATAGGAATGAAGCATTTCTGTGTGATACCATGTCAAATCAAATTGGCTTGAATATCTCATTGTAAGGTAGAACTAAGTCTATATATGACATAAGTCCATGCATTTTGAACAAAGCTATCATTTTTCAAAACACTTCTTCAAAAGGAAATTTCAGATGAAACTTTTCTCCAGTTAGCAAAGGTCATTGATGAGCGGGATACCATATGCTAATCATTTGAAGAATACACAGCTGTTATAGACCTATTAATTAGAGAACACAATGAAATTGCATTGACTTTGAGATTCATGACATCACACTAATATTAGTATTTCAGCCTCACCTAGTTGAGGTCACCAAGGCACCTAAAGAACTACTGATGGCATTGATTGAGCTCTCAGTAGATGACCTTTTAAAGTCACTGTCGCTAAGAAAGATCCAATTGCAATATGGAAAAATGCAGTAGAATACCCACACCTTTGGCAACAGGCCCAAAGAAGGCTTTTTTGCTTTTCAACTACTTACTGCTGTGAATCTACATTCTCCTACCTAACCCAGTTCAAGATGCCCTTAAGGTCACAAATGACTTATACCTACCTAGAAGATTAAATGAAACTGTGGACCTCCATGCCGCAACCAAATATTCAAATGCTTTATAACAAAAAGCAGACTCAACAAAGTCATTAAAAGGTTAATTAACTTTAAAATTTACAAACAGCTTTCATTTTTGAAATTATTAAGGACATAGTAGTTATAGTTTTTAAAAATAATGTACATTTTTAAGTGTATCTAGTTGAAGTTTCTTGAATGTGACCATATTTGATTATGGCTACATTAATGTGGTCTTCCAA
>JAQIFY010005413.1:0-11050 GCA_028533085.1 Varecia variegata | reverse complement strand
CTTAAACAAATACAAGTTGACCTACCATTTGATCCAGCAATCCCATTATTGGGCATCTACCCAAAAGAACAAAAGACATCTGCACCCGAATGTTTATAGCAGCACACTTCACAACTGCAAAGATGTGGAAACAACCCAAGTGCCCATCAATACATGAGTGGATTACTAAAATGTGGTATATGTATACCATGGAGTATTACTCAGCTATAAGAAATAACGGGGTTATAGAATCTCTTATGTTCTCCTGGATAGAGTTTGAACCCATTCTACTAAGTGAAGTATCCCAAGAATGGAAAAATAAGCACCAGATGTACTCACCATCAAATTGGTTTCACTGATCATCACCTAAGAGCACATTTAGGAATAACATTAATCGGGTGTCAGGCAGATGTGGGGGAGGGAGGGAACAGGTGTCTACATACATAACGAGTGCGATGCACACTGTCTAGGGGATGGACACGTTTGAAGCTCTGACTCAGGGGGGCGCGGGGCAAGGGCAATATACATAACCTAAACTTTTGTACCCCCTCAATATGCTGAAATAATAATTATAAAAATTAAAAAAAAACATTTCATGTACTAGTTCTTTATCAACCTTGAAATCTGTAAATAAATGTAAATAACAAATAAAGAAAATATAAAACAGGCAGATTTTTTCCTACTATTAACTTTGATCTATATCACTCTTGGTTGAATGAGACAAATCATCTCTGTCTTGGAAGTTTCTTACCATACACATACATTTAATTTTTAAATATATAAGACCCATATAATTATGCCTATTAAGGATTTCTTTTGCTATAATTCTAGACTTATTAGACTATTTGATTTGTTTATTGATCCAAATCAATTTAGTTTTATCACCATTTAGTGAGAAGCTTCTATAAGACAGACTTATACAAACCTTCATGGTAGTGTTAGTTTTTATAGCATGTTGTATGTGCTTCTCAAAAAGAGGATACAAATAGGAACCCAGATTAATCAAATGGTAGGCTTTATGTCCATACTAAAATTAAACTTTCCAGATCCTATGGGGAAGGATATATAGCTTCGTTTTTTCTAATTTTTTAAAATTTAAATACGTTTACTTGAGGCAGATAGTTCAATAGCATCCTCACAACTCCCTATTATCTTACAAAAGATTTGCTTCACCCATTCATGTTAGCTTGATCTAACCCCTGCAAGAATTTGAGTTTTGGCCACTGAAGTCTAATCATCTTATTTTGTAATGAGAAAACGAATGTTCACAGAGATTAAGTAACTTGGCCAAGGTTACCCAGCTAGTAGTGGCACTGAGCCAGAGTCAAAATCCAAGTATACTGGCTCTTCGTAAAAGGCACTATATTCATTTCACTACTTTTTCATTCTCTTTATCAGAACCTAACATTTTTCTGAAATAAGGAGCCCCTGTGTTTTTTTCTTTTTAAGCTTTAAAAATTTCATCGTGGCACTTACAATTTTTATTCATATCCCAAGTTTCAAAATATCATTAACAGATTAACCACTTTACTACATGCTATTTTGGTGTTTGCACTACTCCCCCGCCTTTCCACTGTCTTTTAGCTGTTCATAGAGCTGGTAAAGGGATAAGGAAATTATAAAATTACATGAGAAAAGAATGAAGGTTTTAGAGAGATGAATAAGAATGAGGAAGTGGTGGGGTTATCAGAGGGAATAACTGCAGAGGAAGGGCAGGGGAGAAGGAAAAACTGAGACAGTGGTTCCTGAAGATTAAAGATAGGAAGAGTCAAGAAATAAAGACAGCCAGGTCATCAAACATTGTTCTTTTAGGGGATGTGCTGATTCTATACATATATATATATATATATATATATATATATATATATATGATTTGCAAAATCCACTTAGACTTTAGGCAGATTTTCCCCTGGGCTCATTTAGCTCACGTAGCCAGCCCCATACAAAATTGTGAAGTAGGCAAAGCTTATCTTGGAATTCTCCTTTGTGCTTCCCTCCGTTCACCTCTATTAAAAACTCAATGATTTTTCTTCTTTCTCTGGTTCACCCCAGGCTGAAAACTGGCTCTCTTTGACACCTTTATTTTAAAGCCTTACTCTCTCCTGGAGTATTTATACTTGAAGTCCCATTTCTTAATTGTTGAGTACAAGAAACTTAAAGGGATTGTTTAAACATCAGTGAGCAGAGGGGGGAATTACGAGAAGGTCAAGGAATCCTTCCTAGAGTATCTCTAATTTCAAAAACAATTCTGACTTTACATAAGGTCCACATTGCTCATATTGAGCCTAATTCCTAAAATACTCAGCATGCTCCTTTTCCGTATTCCAATCTCTAAATTAAGTTTTAAATGGACAAGAAAGGTATAGAGGTTCTGAGAAGGTAATAACAATCACTAAGCAAATAGTATATTCATAAACAGTTAACTAAGGAAAACATTGGTGAAGACACTCATTCTAAATAAGCAGATGTAACCCCTGATTTATACTCAATTATCTGTGATTCAAGGTGAAATAGCTTTTTCCATCAATTTATTTGCTTAGTTATTCCGTAGGCATGTGGACCCTAACCTATTTAGTATCTATGAACAATATTTTATTTCTCTTTATAAGTGAGAGAAAAAGCATCAGTAACATATGCAGAATTTCCATAAATTGATAAACTGAGGTCACTAAAAATTGATTGCTATAAACAAAATCATAAAGATCAGTAAAAAATAGAAATTTACCCAAACCTTCTAGATTTTGCAGTCAGACTTCCTGGTTCCAAATTTTGGTTTTGCTACTTACTTGCCTCAATTCCTCTTCTATAGATTCAAATAAAATACTATAACAATTATTTCTTTTCTGACTCTGATGGCAACTAGTTAGGACCATAAAATGAACTCATAAATCTGATGTGTAATTCAAATTGACATTGAATTTACACATCTATATCCAGTTAACTCACTGCCTTGACTATGGTACAAGTGAAGAAAAGATTATTTTACTTTGTTGGATGGTTATAGACTTCAACACTTCAAAAATGCATTTTCTTTGAAGGGAAACTGGACAACAAAGTATGAATGAAGCATTGAAGTATTGGTTATGTTATGTTTATAAAATGACAGAGGGCACAGTTTTGCCTTCAAAGACCCTAACACTTTTTTTCAACAGCTTTATTGAACTATAATTCACATACTGTGCAATTCACCCTGTCATCAGTAAACAACATTAGTGTTTATTGATTGGCTATTATGTCCTAGGCAATAAACATCTACTGTTTCATTTAATCTTCATAAAAATTCTTGAAGGTAGATATTATTATACTCAATTTTATGATTAAACTAAAGGTTAAGTAAGTCCTTTGCAGCTAGAGGTTGAAGTGAGGATTGAACTCATGTTCTTATAGCTCCAACATATTTTTTCCGTATCATGCTTGCCTCTCTTTGGAAAATTACTTTGTTCTCTTTCAGAGCGTGGGTGGAAAAGGGAAAAAATGTGACGCTTTGAGGGTACCCGTGGTTTGAGAAACTCTAATCTTTTAACCTGTCAGGAAAAAAATCCAAGTATTACAAGAAATAGCAGCAACTGGAAATTGTTTTAAAACTGTCAAATCAAAGTTGATGTGATAATGCAAAATAGTATTATTACACAGAAACAAGTAATCATAATGCTGATATACACAAATCATAATGCCAATATACACTGCTTTTACTTGGAAGGATTCAGCACTTCCTATTAGCGTAACTACACCCATCTTTACTGCACTCCCACCAAATGAGTTAGGATAGGCATTAAAAATGGGGAAACAGAAGAAATTATGTGGGGATTCTTGTCCATCTTTTAGACTTTTTACATCATCATATTATCTTACAGTCAAATCTCTGGGCATCTTCATGCTTGGAAATACTTAAGCAATTGTGCCACAATTCATTCATTAAACAAATATTTAGGTGGCTTTTACTTGTCAGGCAGCACTGTACTAGCTGCCAGGTGTACAAGGGTTTAAAAAAAAAAAAAGATGAATCCAGTTCCAGCTCTTATGGAGCTTACGTTTTAGTTCAGGTTTTCCTAAGAAGAGGTAGTGAACGTGCTATAGTGTATAGCACGTGGGCTTTTGAACCTGCCTCTCCACTTGCTGACTGCGTGACCTTGGCATCTGATTTTTAAGAGACTCGATTTTCTCATTTGTAATATAATTGTTGACTTCAAATAAAGGTGGTATTATCTAGTTTCATTTCAGGTGTACGGCACCATGGGAAGGTGAGGCTAAGTCTCTTATAAAGAGGACAAGTGTTTCTCGCACGTTTTCTTCCCCTTTAGTATCCAGCATTATTCAATACTGTCCACATTTTACTCCTTGTTCATCGAGGAACTGGGACATGTTTTTCACTGCGGCTCAGTTGTCTGGGTGTGCCTGGGGAGGCGTCACAAAGAGACTATAAAAGGTCCCCACCTACAGCAGAAGTATGAGCGCTGGACGGAACCCAGAAAGGGCATTGCGGCCAACCGTTCGGTTTCGGATTGTTCTTTGTGCCAGCCGAGCTTGGGTTCTGCGACTCGCAACGAAAAGCCCAGAGTCACTGAGCCGCTGAATTTTCTGCCATAGCTTAGCCGTCCCCACGCCCCCCGCCACACCCCACCCTCAAGCGTGAGTGAATGCGCAAATAAGGGTTTTCGGCGTCTGTGGGAAAAAGGGAGGGAAAGGCAAAGTTGAGGAAGAACGGACGGGGCGGTGGCATCGCTCAAGCGAGAGAGCGCCCGAGCCCGCGGCGAGGAGAGTTAAAGCCTGACGGTCCCGGCCCGGAGGCGGCCACGGCGAGATGCTGGACGGGCGGGAACCGATGGGGGGCAGCAGACTACGGTCGCGCACCCAGTTTGCCCCCGGGGCCTCCTCTTGTCCCGAGACACCCCCCTGCAACTTACGTCTCTTTTGGTTTCGACCTGCCGACTGGGAGGGGCCGTGGGACGCCATTCCCACAATGCTCTGGGGCGTGCCGCCGCCGTCGCTGCCGCCTCCGCTACCGCTAGTGGAAGAAGATGGCGGAAGGCGGAGCGGCGGATCTGGACACCCAGCGGTCTGACATCGCAACGCTGCTCAAAACCTCGCTCCGGAAAGGGGACACCTGGTGAGGGAAGAGGGTTGAAGTGGTCGCGGTTGCTAGAGGATGGTGGAGGACTGGGCGGGAACTGCGGGCTCGTGTCTTTTCGCTAGTGACAGGTGCGAGCAGGTCCGGCGGCGGCCGCCTGGGCGGCAGCATTTTGGCCGCTCCCTAAATGTTAGGGCAAAGGTTGGACCCGAGATGAGGGCCAGGGTTCGTGGCTTGCCGAGGCATGCTGAGAGGTATGCGGGGAGCGCCGGCGGCGGCTCTGACTCGTGCGGTTCTCTTCGTCCTCCTTCCTCCTGTAGTGCCGCTCCCACCTCAGGCCTTCCTGAATGATAGGCTACAGTCGTTCGGCGTGAGTCTTAAACTGTTTTGACAGGTCCCTGTCCCGCAGCTTGTCATGATCTCACCGGCTTTACTTCAGTCATTTCCTTTCCCGGAATTGTCGGCATCCAAGTTCCCTATTTATTCTGATTCTTGTGGTCTTCCGGCAGGCAGGCTGTAGAATGTTTGCGGTCTGTACTACACAGGTGGCATGTGTCGGGGCTCCACATAAGAGAAAGAAACCCCAGTTTCCAGTTCCTTGTCAAAAGGAGGGAGAGGAGTAGGGAATCTTAGGCTTACGAGAGATACCACGTGGTCTTGTGCTTTGGTGGTGACTTGATAGAAGCCAGCAGCGTTTGTGTTAAAAGTGCAGCCCTTCCCTTCTGTTTGAAGGATAACGTAGGCCTGCAAGAAGTAGATAAGTCCGCTTGAGGCTTAAGTAACTTGCTAATATTCAAACTTGTAAAATACCAAAGGATATACGCCTAAAACACTGAAGGAAGTATGTGGATATTTTCATACTTGTCAGCCATATCAAGTGGCATCCAGAATAACTTAACTATGTGAATATATAACATAAAAAGAAAATGCTGTGTTTTGGGGGAAGAATAACGTGTCTCTTTATTATAATAAAAATTATTTTCACTTCCCACTGCTAGCATAACAGTGGTATATAATTTACAGAGTTTTTTTTAATGTACTCCAGGATGACTTAGTGAAAGGAGTATATGCAGTATGATTTTGAAGAAAGTTAATAAGTTAATTTAATTTAAATCATTGCACCTCAGTATCTTCATCTATAAAGTGGACAATAATAATTTTATTATAGGAGTTTTATCTTGATCCAATTAAATATTTTAAGGATGTTATATGTATGAGATATTACATTTTGATGTAAGATAAAAGATAAATGCAGATTTCCATAAAATAGAAATCCATGAGTTAAAATATGGATATTGTCTTTAACGTTGTCATGTTTTCGGTGTACTGAGTTTTGTTGACATTACAGGGTGATAGGAGCAATGTGTGTATTATGGGCATTAAACTTTTTAAAGTTTGCTGTTTTTCCAGTGAGTTTATTTTTGCTTTTTAACAAAGTTACTGTAAATAATTTTATAGATATATTTTAAGCACCAAATACAGGAGGTTCATAAATTTGAGTCATTTCAATGCTTTCATTTTACTTTCTTATCCCCACCATTTACTCCTGACAAAATGCTGTAATATTGTGTGATCATTTTCAAGTAAGCTAATAGGTGGCAGACTTAGGATTTTATTTAAGTACCTTGATCTAAGTCTTAGCACTTTTTTCCTACTTTGTTAGGCTACATACTGTGTTTCTGTGATAAAGATCCTTAAGGGTGTAAATAAATATTTGTCGCTTTACAGTAAAAATGGGACCTTCAAATGACTTAATAATCGTTGTTGTTCATACTGGAATGTTCCTAAAATGTTTATTACTGCGGGGAAATTGGACATTTCCTAGGACACCTATGTTTAACTTGGCCTGTAGATTTTTAAAGATGAAACCAATCCCTACTCCCTATTGTAAGTTAAAGGACATTTAAAAATTTTTAATTTACCTTCCTAGTACCACCTCATAAAAAGATAAATTCAGATTTCCATAAAATAGAAATCCATAAGTTAAAGTGTGGATATTATTGTTTCTCTTTAATGTTGTCATGTTTTTGGTATAGTGAGTTTTGTTGACATTACAGGATGATAGGAATAATATGTGTATTATGGGCATTAAACTTTTTTTTATGGTTTGGTATTTTTCAAGTGAATGTATTTTTGCTTTTTAACAGAGTTAGTGTAGATAATTTTATAGATATATTTTGAAGACCAAATACAGGAGGTTCATAAATTTGAGTCATTTCAATGCTTTCATTTTAAAGAAAAGGAAACTGAGGGCCAGATATTTAGATAACAATGGAATGTACAAGTTTTATCCCCATATGCATTGCTTCTTTTATTTAAAGGAAAAAAATTACAGGAACAATATGCTACTGAGAGTTGCAGAAACCAGTCTGATTTACAAGTGAACCAGTTTATTTGCAAATTAGCAGGTGAAACCTGTCAAAAAAGCAAAAAGAAAATAGTGTAAAGCAAAAGTTTGGTTCAGAGTTTGAAGGAGAATAATTTGATAAGTATAAATTTGATGATGAACTTGTGAGTACAAAACTGGTAGGAATACGTAATAATTTAGTTATTGGGCGTATGTTTTTGAAACTAACTAGAAAGTTTTCTTTTGTTAATATTACATCATTTTTAGGAAATGAAACCAAAAAGGAGAGCTTTTTTTAATGTTGGCAAATTGGTGAAAATAAGGACAGAAATAGTGACATTAATGCGTATTTTTTTACATTTTAGTTGCTTAAAAATATAAAAAAGCAAGTTTTCTTACTTTAAGTGTTTTTTGTAAATTTTTCAATCACTTCTAAATTGTTGTTAGTTTTTAATCTTTGGGTTAGTCTCTTTAGGGTATTTGGGCAAATCTTGTCTGTTATTTTATAGCTGAAACCAGCCATACGCAAATGGAACATTGTCTTGGCATAAGTATGTAACCATCTCAGAAAGAGTGATTGGGCTACTGAGAAAAAATGGTGGGTTTACCATAAGTTTATATGAAACTTTAATAGAGATGTTTGAAGTTGTAGTCAAAATGCATTAAAATGAATAAATTTCGCTAATCAGCTCTTGAGCACTTTGCAGATAAAGACTGTCTCATAGTATTAATAACTCAGGTAACTAATACTTAGGCAAGTATAAAGATTTATTTGATTCTCTATGAATACTACAGTTACCCTTTGTAAGCATTGAATGATTTTTTTTATCTACAAACTGGTTTTTCAGAGATGAAAAGAAGTTATACAAGTCTGAGATGAAGAGAAACATACTTTATGATATACTTGGTACTAGACTTTATGCTGAGAAGTAAAAGTTGATGCAAGAGAGTTAGTTATATATCTTTAAAAGGTGAGATAGGAAAGTAACATTGATCTGCATAAGGAGTAAAGCAGTAGTCTCATAATGATACTTGTTGATCTGTGTTTCAATTCCAGTAAGATATTTAGAAAACCATGAAGAAGATTAAGTTAGAATTTAGGAGCTATAGAAAATGGATAAATGAACTAGAATTGTTTAGCTTATGATGAATTAAAGACAACTTTTAGATACGTGGTGGTTTCTTCTGATGAAACAAAAAGAAAATTTGCTCAAAGTACATTACATGTATTTTAGAAACCTATTTAAGGAATGGTCATTAAATGAATGAGTTACAAAGAAAATTTTGGGCTGTGGAATGTTCTCTTTGGGGATTTCTTTTAAAATAGACCTATTACAAGTAAATAAACAGATAACTACAAATCATCCAAATCTGCTTCATTTTCTCCATTTTTATTAAGCGCTTTTTATCTACCAGTCATTTTCAGTAGTTTTTATGTATGATTATGTTTGGTGATAATATTCAGCTAATTTTAAAATTTAGCAAAATACTGCGTTTCATTTTTGTATAAACTCTGGTAACTCTAGTGGGTTTAAGGTAGCTTCGGAGAGTAACTAGTTTGTGTTTAGAGTCATTTAAAATGTCTGTGATGACATTTTCATTTCAATAAATTGCTGAAGAATCTGATCAATGAAGCTCTAGGCAAGAGACATTGGTTTCAGTTTTTAGAGCTTTCCTTCCATTTTTACTTTTAGTTAGAAATCTTTGAGGTTTTATTTTGTTTGGTCCCTTATCTTTGTGCAACTTTGACACTAACAGTAAATAACCTTCTTATAATCACAAATCAGTTAATAATGTAAAAGGACACTATTAATCAACATGAATTCCAAATTGTTTAATATATACATACTAAAGAAAGTTTCACATTATTGTTAAAATTAATTTTAGTTGTGCCAGGGTGTTTACTACCAGAATAGGGTATATGTTACATCATTTATAGGAAATGAAACCAAAAGGGAAAGCTTTTTTAATGTTGGCAAATTGGTGACAAAAATGGTGACATGAAAGCATATTTTTTACATTTGAATTGCTTAAAAAGTAAGTTTTCTTAACTTAAGCCTTTTTTGTAAATTTTCAATCACTTCTGAATTGCTAATGAATCCAGGATTAATGTGCACCAAGAAGATCCAGAGCCAATGATTTCGTATATCTATTTAGTGAAATTTAGGCTTTATTTTTTCTAAATTATACCATTTTTCCATTAGCACATACAAGGTGTTAAATAAGTGATCCATCTGCAAAATGGTTTTGTGACAGTCATTAATTTTGCTTACATAGCATAATAAGAAAAAAGTTTGTCAGCCATGACCTATAATAATGTTACACTTAAAAACAGTATGTGCCAGGTACCGTTTTAAGTGCATATTGACTTATTTATTCATCACCAGAATTGAGGGTACTGGTGCTATTATTCACATTTGACAAAATGGGAATCCTGGACTCAGGGAGGTGTTTACACAGTGGTGTATCTGGAATTTGAACCCAAGTAGTCTGGGTTCTTTAGTTAATGCCCTAAAATCTTAGTACCATACTGCCTCTTATTTTAAAGATTCATTTTAAAAGGTGATTTCACTTTAAAAGGGAGGGGGAAGCTTTTTTTCTTTTTAAATGGAATCTATTTTATATTTAGTAGCAGAATTCTACCATTTTATCCCACACTTGTCTCTTCTGACTGTTCAGTTTAGATATGATACAATATGTAGACAACCTTAACATCTTGCTTCTGGAAATTAAAACATGTTTAAAGATTGATAGGTGAATAATTGAATACACAGAACAAATGTCATTTTGATCCAAGAGTACAATAAAGCAAAAGAATCAGGGATCATTTACTACTGAGCTTTTGAATTTTAATTGTTTAATCATAAGCTTTTATTGGAGGCAGTATGGCCCCTTTTCATATAGTTTTGCAGAAATAACACATCAAGCAGGTAGTAAGATCTTACAGGCTATTTCTTTTTAGTACTTTGTCCAATATTTTAAAAGTTCACTATTGGTTTACGGTAAGCCACAAACACATAAAGCTCTCTTAATCTGTAGGAATAGTCCAGCATAGAAAACACAAATATGAATGTTTGCTATTTTATATTCTATGTTTACCAACTTATTTTTTTCAGAAATAACTCTTTTAATGAATTTTTGAAGTCAACGAACATTTAAATTAAGACAGTGGAAGGTATAGGCATAATCATCTTGATATCTCTGTAGCATTTTCTTGAAAAGTGATAGTTCCTGTAGTATCACTGCTAATAGAACAATCAATTTTGCTATCTTTGTCATTAACTATATCTGTTTTATTGTGTGATTTTAGAGTGATTCTTCTTTCCCTCACTTTGAGACTCATTTCATTAATAAGCCATGATTATTGCTGCAAGTGAATTGAAACTTTTGGGTATATTGGCAGAGAGATAAGGGAAAGGTTGAGAACAACTTATAAAGGTTGACTACGTACCCTATCAGATTTGATCCTCAAAATAAGGACAAAATATATATTTCTTTTTCATAGATGAAGAATCTGAGAGAAATTAATTGGTTTGCCCGTAGTCCACAGGTGATAGTACCACTACCAATGAACATTTATTGAATGCTTAATCAGTGGCAGCCACAATTTTAAATGCTTTACACTTACATAGTCTTTAAAGTATGTGCTCTTATTT
>JAQIFY010005412.1:0-11050 GCA_028533085.1 Varecia variegata | reverse complement strand
CCAGCTACTCAGGAGGCTGAGGCAGGAGGATCGCTTGAGCCCAGGAGTTTGAGGTTGCTGTGAGCTAGGCTGACGCCATGGCACTCTACCCTGGGTGATAGAGCAAGACTCTGTCTCAAACAAAACAAAACAAAACAAAAATAAACCTACTTTCAGATGGTTCAAAATATGAGTTTTTTTACATACACACACACACACACGTGAGAGAGAAAGAGAGAGAGAACGGGGCAAAATGTAGAATTAGTGAAATCTGAGTAAAGGGTATATGGGCATTACTTGCTCTATTCCTATAACTTTCCAATAAGTTTGAAATTATATCAAAATAAAAAGTTACCAAAAAAATAACAATTAACCAAAAAGTTAACTATGGTCCTCAATAGGGTCTAGAGAACAAACTATTTAAAAGATAATAAGGAATGAGTGGGGCATCAACAAGTGAGTGGGGCATCAACATTGTTAAAAATCTCAGTAATGAATGTGTTCTACAGGCCAGTAAGAGACAGGATGACAGAACTGGGTAATGGGGATGATAGGATTCCAGAATAGCCATCAGAATAGGTAGGTGGGCATAATAATAGAAATATGTCACAAGATTAGAATGGCAGCCAAGACAGCCTGACTCACAGGATATTGGTGTTTCTAGGAGCAAGAAATTGAGGATAATTCTATAATTAACAATCCTATACTCTTCAGAAAGATCAATGTCTCAAAGGACAAGTAAATACTGAGAAACTATTGCATATTGAAGGAAAGCAAAGAGATATGACAAGTAAATGCAATGCATAATCCTGAATTGGATCCTGGGCCAAATTTGAGAGAATTGGTGAAATTTGAATGAGACCTGTGTATTATACATTAGCATTGTCTTAATGTTGATTTCCTAATTTAAATGGTTATTGTACTTTACTTATGTACAACAGCTGCCTTGTTTTTCAAGAAATATGCATTGTATCTATGTGTATGTATGTGTGTATACACAAACAGAGAAAAAATGATTAAGCAAATGAGGTAAAATTTTAGCAATTGATTATTCTGAGAAAGATATTCAAGAGTTTTATAAACCATTCTTTTTTTTAATTTAAGTTCCATCAAATTTTATTATGTAATAATTATTACTAATATGGTTATTTAATGACCAGTGTTAAGTGGACATACAGATATAGGAAACTAAAGACTAAGGAAAACATTTAAAATAATAATTTTATTATTTTTTATTTTCTTTTTTTGAAAACCATTCTTTTAAACTCATGGTAAATAGGAAATTACTTCAAAATATCTATTTTTTAATTCAGTTGTGAATTGAAGGAGGGTAAGTAAGTGCAATGCTGGTGTCCTGAAATATAAACTGGAAGAAATATATCATAACATGAGTATCACAAGGGAAAAATATAAGAGATTTAGAGACATACAATCCCTAATCCAAAAATTATTGAAAGTTTAAGAAGAAATAAAAATAAAAATAGATGAAGATTATGTTCAAACTAATCAAGTAATAGAAGTAAATTCCTGAGAGAAAATGAAAGCTTTAAACTGGTATATTAAAGGACTTCACTGAGTGGAGAATTGATGAAAACACTCACATAAACATACATTTTGGAATAATCTCTTAAAATGTCTGAATTTCAAGGATAAGAGGAAATTGTACAGCTTTCCTAAAGAAAACAAAGACAAAATCAGACTAGCAGCAAACTTCTCATCAGCAGCACTGACAGAAGATAGAAGATGGCTGGAAGACAGTTGGAATAGGATGCATAGACTACTAAGAGAAAAAGATCATAACCCTGAATCCTGAATCCACGTGAGATTACCACTCACTCATTGAAGTGACAGAAAGATATTTGTAGAACTTTAATGATTCAGAAAATATATCACCTAAATGAATCATTTGAGGAAAATACATGAGAAGTGGCTTTAAGCCTGAGTTCGGCACACTGTGGCCTGTGGGCACAAGCAGGCCAGCCACCTGCTTTTGTCAATAAACTTTTATTGGAACACAGACACAGTCATTTCTTTCCATATGGCTACTTTCACAATATAACCGCATATCTGAATGGTTTCTGGAGAGACCACATAGCTCACAAAACCTAAAATATTTAGTATCTAGCCCTATACCAAAATGTTTTGTGACTTCTGGTATAAACAAATGACAGACAAAAAAAAAAAGAGGTATCAGTGTAGGGTAAGAATAAGCAGAGATGAAACTACTGTAGTGATGATGTATATATACATACATACACACACACATACATTTGCTTATGTATTTGATTCTAACTTCATTTCTAGTGCCCAGTGCTTATCAATTTTCCTTTCTTTGCTGAAGTTTCAACTTTTTTGGCAAATTCTTCCTTTAATTATCTATAATGTCACATGTATTTATTGCTGAGCAATAAGGGGCCAACACAACTACACACTTTGCTTGTCTGTGCATGAACTAAACAACAGATGCTCAGTGAGCAATCACTGACAGATTTTGAAAGAAGTGGCATCAGTGCTCACTGATGATTGCGCACATCTTTATACTTGCATAGTGATTTTTGGACTAAAAATATAGCAGTGAAGTTTGTATTTTATGCATTTACTACCAGTTAGTATATTGTGGCGACTGAAATTTGAACTTTGTTGTTGGGAGATTAGCATTATTTAACTAAAACCACAATAACTGAAATTTGTGCATATCAGAAATATGCAAATTATTAGTTGGGGACTAAAATTATTAACTATATCAGCAAAGTTTAGATGTTGGAAGTGAGAATTGAAAGCATATTCTAGGTCACATATTAAAGGGAGTATGTTCATAGGGAGGGTTCTAGTGGATGGAATAGAATTGTATTTTCATATAATTGAGTAATATATGTTAGATTATTCATTTCAGGAAGAAGAGTAATATGCATGAATTGTACAGAAAACCATAGTTAAATTTCCAAATAAACAAGGTGGAAACCAAAATAGTTAGTTATTATTACTAAGTCAGTTGGTGCATTTACCTTACAGTTATTTATAGCTCACTTCCTTACCTTCCTTGGAGCTTTGCTCAAATGCCATTCTTTTCAGTGAGGCCTTCACTGAAATGACGTAAAATTGAAACCCTAATGTCTTAGTCAGTTAAGGCTGTTGTAACCAAGTACTATGCATTGGGTGGCAGAAATTTATTCCTCACAGTTCTGGAAACTGGAAGTCCAAGTTCAGGATGCCAGCATGTTTGGGTTCTGGTGAGAGTCCTCTTTCAGTTTGCAGACTGCAGACTTCTTGTTGTGTCTTCAAGGGACAGACAGAGAGTGAAAGAGGTATCTGGGATCTTTTTCATAAGGGCACTAATTCCAGTCATGAAGGCCCCACGCTCATCACCTATCACCTCCCAAAAGGCCTTACTTCCTAATACCATCATCTTGAGGGTTAGGATAGCAACATGAATTTTGGAGGGACACAGACATTCAGTACATAACACCTAAACCTCAGTTTATTCATGTATCAATTTAGGATAGATTGTTGTCATAGGGATAAAACCACCTAATAAATACAAAATCCTAGCATAGTGTCAGACACATGTTAGCTTTCCAATACAGTTACCTCTAGGTCTTCCTTTCTCACCCTTTTCTCAGTGGACCATCATTTCAACAGACAGTTCATATAATTCACAGCATCTATTTTGTGAATGAGTAAAACACCTTCAGATATCATTAATAGACACTCTGCCAGGGGGATTTGCATTTTAGAAGAGGAAATCAGAATAGAAAGCAAGGCTTAGCCAAAGTGACTGAATCTCTGTTAGTGGAATTCTGAGCATATTTATCTATGCATACATGGAGACATATTTGAATATATATTACCTTCTCAGCTCATCCTGAAGTTTACCATTCAAGCATCTACCCATGGTTCACTCTGCTTGTCTGTATGCTATGTGATGAGGCCCTATAATATCAAAGTGAGGTTTGTTCATATCAGAAGATGAAGACATAAAGGTGTAACATTTTGTGCTGACTTTGACAAAGCCATAAAAATATGCATGAGTTATTCATAGTAATAAAGAATTGAGGAGAAGTATATCAAATAGTAGAAAGAAACAAATACAGAGACAAAGCAAAACATGACAATTGTAGCTGATGAGAGAATGAAATAGAAATAAAGCTGTGGTCATAAATGTTTTGAAGAAATGATTTGTTCATCACTTGGGGCAGTAACTTGTCATACATTTCCTATAGAGAAAGTATCTGTTTAGTGAAATTCTCCCCAAGTGGGCTACTTTACTCAATTCTGTAATTTATTAAATTATTTTAGGTTTGAATTCCATGATATTTTAAAAATCTACTCAAAGAGTAGGGAAATGCCTGTCAACCACACATACTGTGTATTCCTAGGGCCAAAGTCTCCAACTCTCATTTTAACCCCAAGGTATAGATGGCGGGAATCTGGCCCCAATTTTTAAGAGTTCTCTTTGGAAAGTTGGGCTTCCAAGACTACCCTTTGTTTTCAGCATTGGTCTTTACTTTTAACTGTCATGAGAAGATGAAAAGTTAAATAATTTACTAAAGACCACACAGCCAGGCAGTGACATACCAAGGAATTGAAAACAGGTCTAACTGGCTGAATCTTAACCTCTATATTATTATTCCTTTCTAGAGGTATAAAATATAATACTAGCCTTCAACTGTCTAATGATTTGGTTAGAAGACCCTGAAAAATGTGTTAATTATGAGAATAGAAAGATATACATGCCTTATGGAATGCTTACATTTATTTCAGTAAATCACAGATGACCAGTCATTTACTAAGCAGATAAAGATTCTATGGGCATGCCAGGAAAAGGAAACATTACAAAATTTCTACAATGTGGTTTCCTCTACATACTGGAGCAATCAAGCAAATGTACTTCCAAGCGTCTCAGGCTTTGCCACACTTTTCTTTTCTGATAATCGAGTATTAGCTGATTTAAAATTTAGTGGGAAAAAGAAAACTGTCAGGTTAAATTTAATTAATCAATTTCCTGAAATCTTTCCAAAGTTTTGACTTTAGTGTGGTAAAGAAAAAGTTTCTATATTCTGTATTCTCCCATGAAAAACAATAAGAATAATAGAACCAGGATTCCCTGTCTTTTGCCTTATGTTCCCAGCTATCTAATGGCTCAATATTCATGTTCAATGGATGCATTAATGTAAAGTTTTTTCTAGCCTGCCAAGGCTGTGCATAGGTTATAATGGCTGCACCAGATAGAAGGCCACCATTCTTCTTTTGGTAGCCACATCACTGATCCACAGATTCATTGATCAAGAACTTTAATATTTTCCAGTCTTTTATATTTCCTTATGAGGATTAGGATTATAATTACTTTGAGGTATTTTTCCCGACCTTCCTGATATTATTTTTCCTCTTATAAAGCACCTCCATTCCTCCTTATTTGGTCACTAATCTCTATTGCCTTTTTGTGATTGAATCTAAAGCCTGGTTTATTTGGAATCTAGAATCAAGATCATGCAGGGAGGTGGTTACTACAGAAGCTTTTGTACAAGCTAGAAAGATGAAGAAGGAAAAAGGATTCATACCAAGAGTAAAATGCTAATAAATATAAGACTAAGAGAGAGAAGAGCATTTAAGACCTTAATAGATTTGAGGGAGGTTGAGTGGAGGCCCAATAAATCTAATAGGGGTGAGGGGATTATTTGAATTTGTTTTATTTTATTGTATTTTATTTTATTTTACAGAGTCTCACTCTGTTGCCCAGGCTAGAGTGCCATGACATCAGCCTACCTCGCAGCAACCTCAAACTCCTGGGCTCAAGCTATCCTTCTGTCTCTTACTCCCGAGTAGCTGGGACTACAGGCATATGCCACCATGCCCAGCTAATTTTTTCTGTATACTTTTAGTTGTCCAGCTAATTTTTTTCTATTTTTAGTAGAGATGGGGGCCTCGCTCTTGCTCAGGCTGGTCTTAAACTCCTGATCTCAAACAATCCACCCGTCTCAGCCTCCCAGACTGCTAGGATTACAGGCGTGAGCCACCGCACCCGGCCTCCAATATTTTATTTGTATATTTGCAATGTTGTCTATCAGTGATATACTACTGTCATTCTTCTCTTTCGTAAGGTCCATGTTATATTTGAGTATCAAGTTATGCAAGTTTCATAAAATGTAATAGGGAATATTTTCTCTTTTTCTATATTCTGAAAATGTTTATATAAGAATGGAGGTTTTTTTTTTTTTTCTCTGATTATTTGGAAGAAAGCTATTTTAAAATGTCTGTGCTTGTTGTGTCCTTTATGGAAAAGATTCTTAATTACTGATTCATTTTCTTTTTTATTTCTCTTTTATAAAATTGAGATGTAATTCACATATAAAATTCACTCATCTAAAGCGTACAATTCAGTGGTTTTTAGTATACTTGCAAAGTTGTGTAACCATCACCATTATCTAATTCCAGAATATTTTCGTCACCCAAAAAAGAAATCCTGTACACATTTCTTTAAATTCCCCATTTCTCTATTCCCTACCATTCTCCACCATTCAGTCCCGGGCAAGCACTAATCTACTTTTTGCCTCTGAGTTTACCTACTCTGGAAACTTGAAATCAAAGGAAACATACAATATGTGACTATTTGTGTCTGGCTTCTTTCAGTTAGCATAAGGTTTTCAAAGTTTATTTGTGTTGTAACATATATTAATACTGCATTCCTTTTGACAGTTGAATAATATTCCATTGAATGGATACATGAATTTTGTTTATCCATTGATCAATTCATGTATACATGTGGACTCTAACCGCTTTATATATTATGAATAATGCTGCAGTGAATATTTTTGTACCAGGTTTTATATATACATATGCTTTCATTTATATTGAGTATATACAGATTAAATGGCAACTTTGTCCTTAAATTTTTGAAGAATGTGCACACTGTTTTCCACAGCAATTGTACCATATTCCATTCCTACAAGCTATGTATAAGAGTTGTAATTTCCCCACATCCTGGCTAACTAACATTTGTTAGCTTCTGAGGTTTTTCTTTTTCTTTCTTTCTTTTTATTCTTATTTCAGAATATTGTGGGGGTACAAAAGTTTAGGTTACGTATATTGCCCTTGCCCCACCCCCCAAGTCAGAGCTTCAGTAGTGTCCATCCCCTAGACAGTGTGCATTGCACTCATTATGTATGTATACACCCATCACCTCCCCTACCCACATCTGCCCGACACCCGATCAATGTTATTCCAAAATGTGCTCTTAGGTGATGATCACTGAAACCAATTTGATGGTGAGTACATGTGGTGCTTAGTTTTCCATTCTTGGGATACTTCACTTAGTAGAATGGGTTCCAACACTTTCCAGGAAAATACAAGGTACTATATCACCATTGTTTCTTATAGCTGAGTAATACTCCATGGTATACCTATACCACATTTTATTAATCCACTCATGTATTGATGGGTACTTAGGTTGTTTCCACATCTTCGCAATTGTGAATTGTGCTGCGATAAGCATTCGGGTGCAGATATCTTTGTTATAGAATGTCTTTTGTTCTTCTGGGTAGATGCCCAATAATGGGATTGCTGGATCAAATGGTAGGTCTACTTGTATCTGTTTAAGGTATCTCCATATTGCTTTCCACAAAGGTTGCACTAGTTTGCAGTCCCACCAGTAGTGTATCAGTGTTCCTGTCTCTCCGCATCCACGCCAACATTTGATATGATGGGACTTTTTGATAAAGGCCATTCTCACTGGGGTTAAGTGACATCTCATTGTGGTTTTGATTTGTATTTCTCTGATGATTAGAGATGTTGAGCATTTTTTCATATGCTTGTTGGACATTCTTCTGTCTTATTTTGAAAAATTTCTGTTTTTCTTTGTTTTGTTTTCTGTTTTGCTTTGTTTTGCTATAGCCAGACTAGTAGATGTTAAGTTGTATCCTCATTGTGGATTTCCTTTGCATTTTCCTAGTGACTAATGATGTTGACAACCTTTTCATGTGCTTACTGGCCATTTATATATCTTCTTTAGAGAATTTTCTATTCAACTAATATACCCATTTTTTATTGGACTGTCCTTTTATTATTGATTTGCAAATGATTTTTATATTCTGGATATCAATCCCTTATCAGATATATTATTTGCAAACATTTTCTCCAATTCTGTGAATTTTCTTTTTACTTTCTAAAGACTGTCCTTGAAAGCACATTTTTTAAAAATTTTGATGAAGAACCATGTATCTGTGTATGTATGTATGAATGTATGTATATATGTATTTATTGTTTGAGCATTAGGTCCCATATTTAGGAAATCATTGCCTAAATCAAGGTCATAAAGATTTTTTTTTCAACTTATTATGGGGGTACAAAAGTTAAGGTTATGTATATTGCCCATGCCCCCCCATCGCCCCGAGTCGGAGCTTCAAGAGTGTCCATTCCCCAGACAGTGTGCATCACACTCATTATGTAGGTATACACCCATCCCCACCCACCCCCACATCTGCCCGACACCCAGTTGGTGTTATTCTCAAATGTGCACTTAGGTGATGATCAGGGAAACCAATTTGCTGGTGAGTACATGTGGTGCTTATTTTTCCATTCTTGGGATACTTCACTTAATAGAATGGGTTCCAACTCTTTCCAGGAGAACAAAAGAGATTCTATATCACCGTTATTTCTTATAGCTGAGTAATACTCCATGGTATACATATACCACATTTTACTAATACACTCATGTATTGATGGGCATTTGGGTTGTTTCCACATCTTTGCAATTGTGAATTGTGCTAATATTAACATTCAGGTGCAGATGTCTTTATAATAGAATGTCTTTTGTTCTTTTGGGTAGATGGCCAATAATGGGATTGCTGGGTCGAATGGTAGGTCTACTTGAATCTGTTTAAAGTATCTCCATATTGCTTTCCACAGTGGTTGCGCTAGTTTGCAGTCCCACCAGCAGTGTATGAGTGTTCCTGTCTCTCTGCATCCAGCCAACATGTATTGTTTTGGGACTTTTTGATAAAGGCCATTCTCACTGGAGTTAAGTGATATCTCATTGTGGTTTTGATTTACATTTCCCTGATGATTAGAGATGTTGAGAATTTTTTCATATTTTTGTTAGCCAATCTGATTTCTTTTGAAAAATTTCTATTCATGTCCTTTGCGCACTTTTTGATAGGGTTGTTTGATTTTTTCTTACTGATTTTCCTGAGTTCTAAATAGATTCTTGTTATCAGACGTTTATTGGATGTGTAGCATGCGAAAATTTTTTCCCATTCTGTAAGTTTTCTGTTTGCTCTCATGACTGTTTCTTTGGCTGTGCAGAAGCTTTTTAATTTGATCAAGTCCCATTTATTTATTTTTGTTGTTGCTGTGATTGCCTTAGGGGTCTTCTTCATAAATTCTTTGCCTAGGCTAATGTCTATAAGAGTCTTTCCCACATTTTCTTCTAGAATTCTAATAGTTTCACACCTGAGATTTAAGTCTGTTATCCACCGTGATTTGATTTTTGTGAGAGGTGAAAGCTGTGGGTCCTGTTTCAGTCTCCTACAGGTTGCTATCCAGTTTTCCCAGTACCATTTATGGAATAAGGTTTATTTTCCCCAGAGTATGTTTTTGTCTGCTTTTTCAAAGATTAGATGGCTATATGAGGATGGTTTTATATTTGGATTTTCTGTTCTGTTCCACTGGTCTGTGTCCCTGCACTTTGGCCAATACCATGCAGTTTTATTAACCATAGCTTGTGGTATAGTTTGAAGTCTGGTAAATTAACACCTCCCATTTTGTTCTTATTGCTTAAAATTGCTTTTGCTAAATGGGGTCTTCTCTGGTTCCATAGAAAGTGTAAAATTATTTTTTTTAGATCTGTGAAAAATGATGTTGGTAATTTAATAGGGATTGCATTGAATCTGTAGATCACTTTGCATAGTATAGACATTTTAACAATGTTGATTCTTCCAATCCATGAGCATGGTATGGTTTTCCACCTGATTACGTGCTCTGAGATTTCCTTTCTCAGTGTTTCGTAGTTCTCCCTGTAGAGGTCTTTTACCTCCTTAGTTAAATGTATTCCTAGGTACTTTATTTTCTTTGTTGCTGTTGTGAAGGGTATTGAGTCTTTGATTTGGTTCTCAGTTTGACTGTTATTGGCATATATGAATGCCTCTGATTTGTGTGTATTGATTTTTTATCCTGAGACTCTGCTGAATTCATTTATCAGTTCCAGGAGTCTCTTGGTTGAATGTTTAGGGTTTTCTATGTATAGTATCATATTATCAGGAAAGAGTGAGAGTTTGATCTCTTCTGTCCCCATTTGGACACACTTGATTCTGCTCTCTTGCCTGATTGCTCTCGCAAGGACTTCCAGCACTATGTTGAATAGCAGTGGGGACAGTGGGCATCCTTGTCTGATTCCAGTTCTAAGTGGGGATGCTTTCAATTTTTCTCCATTCAGTGTGATATTGACTGTGAGTTTGCATATATGGTTTGTATCATTTTTAGGTAGGCCTCATCTAGGCCTATTTTGGTAAGTGTTCTTATCATAAAAGGGTGTTTAATTTTGTCAAATGCTTTTTCTGCATCTATTGAGAGGATCATGTGGTCTTTGTTTTTGCTTCTATTTATGTGGTGCATTACATTTATAGATTTGCGTATGTTGAACCATCCCTGCATCTCTGGGATGAAGCCCACTTGGTCGTGATGGATTATTTTCTAGATAAGCACCTGGATTCGATTTGATAGGATTTTATTGAGAATTTTTGCATGTATATTCATGAGGGATATTGGTCTGTAGTTTTCTATTTTTGTTGCATGCTTTCCTGGTTTTGGTATTAGAGTTATTTTGGCTTCTTGATCCAGGAATCCCATTATTGGGCATCTACCCAAAAGAAAAAAAGGCATTGTATAAAAAAGACATCTGCTGATTTTCCTGAGTTCTAGATAGATTCATGTTACCAGTCCTTTATCTGATGTGTAGTATGCGAAAATTTTTTCCCACTCTGTGGGTTGTCTGTTTATTCTCATGACTGTTTCTTTGGCTGTGCAGAAGCTTTTTAATTTAATCAGGTCCCATTTTTTTATTTTTGTTGTTGCTGTGATT
>JAQIFY010005411.1:0-11050 GCA_028533085.1 Varecia variegata | reverse complement strand
CCTCAGATCCCATTCTAGTTTACCTCAATTGTCCCAATAATGTGCCATATAGTAAAAAGTTATAGCTCAGAATCAAGCCTCACATTTAGTTGTCATTACTCCTTCAATGTGAACCAGTTCCTCAGTCTTTAATTTTCATGACCTTAAATTTTTTGAAAATTACTGGCCAATTATTTTTTGGAATGTCTTTCTGTTTGGGTCTGCTTGACGTTTCCTCACTGTTAGATTCAAGTTATGCATCTCTGGCATCTTAGATGGTGCGTGATTTCAATTTGTCCTGCTACTAATGATGTTTAATCATTTGACTAAAGTGGTCTCTGCCAGGACTGTATGGTTACATTTGTTCTTTTTTACTTTGTAATAAAAAATATTTTGTGGGTAGGTACTTTAGAAATATGTAAATAACCAGTTCCCCTTTGAACTTCTAATGTATTCATTGATTTATTCAATGGGTTATACTTTGTTACTATATTTATTTTGCTGCTCAAATTGTCCTTGTTTTGGCCAGTGGGAACCCATTTAAGCTGGATTCTGTGTCCTTTTCACATGTCCCCATCATTCTTTGAGCGCTTCCTTGTTTTCTAGCATAAGATGTTCTAGGCTCATCTTTTATTTTCTCTATCCCAGCCCTGAAATCAACCATTTCTCTAAGGAGCCCTAATTTTTTTTAGTGGGCAGTGGTATTTTGGAAATCAAACACTGATACAACTTGTACTCATTGCAGTGAGGTGTTGCTGGTCCCAGGCCCTCTCAGTGGACAGAGTTCAGGAAGATATATATCTTCCCATAATAATATATATAATTTCCATACATATTTATTTCTATATCTGTCACTATGTCTTGAAAAGCATGATGCTGCCATTTTCAGCCCAGTATCACAGGATTCCTGCTAGTTTTCTCTCTTTCCATAATTGTAACTCTCTTCTCTGACAGTGAGAAATCTGGCTCCCAATATTTTTAATATATTTACTTATTTAATCAGTCTCCACTGATAACTAATCTCCCATCAATGACATTGTCCTTTCTGATCACATATTACTTCTCACCCTGCTTCGGCGGAAGCCCCCTATCTTAATCCGTTCAGCCCGCTATAACAAAATACCACAGACTGGGTAACTCATAAACTACAGACATTTAATTCTCATAGTACTGGAGTCTTGGAATTCCAAGATCAAGACACTAGCGGATTTGATGTTTGGTGAGGACCCTGCTTTCTGGTACATAAATCGTGACTTCTAGCTGTGTCCTCACATGGTGGAAGGGAACAGCAAGCTCTCTGAGGCCTCTCTGGGCACTAATTCCAGGCCCCAAAGCCCCCACCTCTTAATGCCATCACGATGGGGGTTAGGATTTCAACATATGAATTTTGGGGGGACACAAACATTCAGAACATCACACCCTGTCCTCCAGTGGACTCTCTTTCCAGCTTGCTAGGGCTCTGACACCTCCAGCAGGATCAACCTCCACCCCACACCACATGGATACTCTGTTCACTCTGGTCAGGCTCCAATACCCCATGCCAGCTTGCGTGGATGCCCCCGTCACTCATTTTAGTCCTCAACCCTCTGGACCCAGCAGCTCTCCTCTGCAGCTGGACCCCCTTCTCACTCTGCTTAACCTCTGACACTCAGCCTGGGTCCACTCCTCCACGGAAGCCCTTCTCGTCCTGCTTGGAGCCCACCCATCTGACACTCCACGCGAGGCCTTCCCCTGTAAGGACGTCCTCCTCACCCTGCTCTGACTCTGGTTCCCACGTGTGGATGTCCTCCTCATCCCCCATGGGCTCGCATTGCCCAGGCTGGCTCTTCCTGCTGTGTAGACATCCCCTTCCCCTGCTTGGGCCCCGACATCCCCCTTTGTGTCACCGTGGTTCCCCTCCCCCACTGCAGGCTGGCTTAGCCTCACCTAATGTCTTGGCACTGAATTGTTAGGGAAAGAAAGATGGGAGAAAAAGAAAAAGGCTATAGGAAATTTTAAAGTCTGTAAGGCAAGTTCCTCTTACTATTCTCACTTAAAATTTCTTTTCACTTTTTTTCTATATACTTTTAAATCGTTTCTGGAGACAAAACCCATTGAAATTCTGATTGAAATTGCATTGGGTAGGATTGAAATTGTTATATTATGAATGAAATCTTCTTATATAGGAGCTTGGTAGGTTTCTCTACTTGTTTAGGTCTTGTTTTATATTTTTCTATGAGAAATATGGTTTTTCATTATATAGATTTTATACTTGTTAAATTTATTCCTAGGTGTTTTATAGATGTGAGTGGGAATTTTCTCCTATATTCCTTTCTGATGGATTACAGTCACAAGGAGCAAAGGTATTGATTTTGTGTGTACACCTCCCTCTTTGCTGAGAATCTCTCCTGATCACTTGACCTTTTGATACCGATGTGTGCCAGGACTCGGTCCTTGTACTTTTTAGTCTATACTCCCGGTATTAGCCATCGTTCTCCTGGCCTTAATATCATATGTATACTGACAGAATCCTGGCAGCTCTACATTAAAATATATCTCACTACCTTCTCTATTATCACCTCTCCCTGTATATTTTTTTCCTTCCAGGCCTTATCAACTAATAATCAATATATTTTACTTATTTATTTTATTTATTGTTTGTTTCTCACCATCAATGGAGTGAAAGCTCTATGAGGAGAGGGATATATTTCTGTTTGTATTCTATGTCTGTGTCTTCAGCTCCTGAAACAATTCTTGGAACATAGTAGGTATTCATTAAATATCTGTTGAATAAGTGAATGGTTATCTTGTATTCTACTGTCTTAAGAAATGCTAATAACATATTTTGAAGAGTCCCTTGTGTTTTTAAAGTATAAAAGGTTTTTAAAGTATAAAACCATGTCATTTATAAATAATGACAGCGTTGCCTCTCCTTTTCAAACATTATGCAAATTTTATATTTCTCGTCTCTTTGTATTAGCCCAAAGCCTTCCAAAGCAATGCTGAGTTATGGTGATGATAATAGTCAACCTTTTTTGTTCTTTATTATAATGGAAATGTCTTTAATATTAATCTGTTTAATGGAATATATGCTTTTGTTTTTTTGGTTACTTTGTCAAATTTATGCAGTTAATTTCTCAGAGTAAAAAAAAAATGTGAATGACTCCTGATTAACAAATACCTTTTCAGCATTCCGAGAATACTTGTGTGTGTGTGTTGGTGGGAGTGGGCGGTTATTTTCCTCTTTCCCTACTATCACATGGACTTGGTTGTCATCCTTTTCTCTTGCCTGTATCATCTCAAGTGTGCTATATATCATTTCTTTTTTCTTAATTTCCCTCAAAGCATTATTAAGAAAGGTTGTATCTATCTGGAATGGCAAAAGGGGTTATAGCATAGAACACTACTGGTAACAACTCACAGCTATCACTGATCTAAATATCTACTAACCATTTCTCCTTGCTCCAAGGATTTCTTGCTAGAAATGTTTTCCAGCTTACTGCCTTGTTTTCTGGCATCTAGTTTCTCCTTAAACTCTTCTCCTAACCTCCTAGTTTTCAGCTTCCATCTGGTATATTCCTGCCACTTACGCACAGCAATTCAATCCTTTCTGTAATTTTACCCTGTCCTTTCTGACACAACTTGTATTTGAATGTATAATTGTTGTAGATTTATCCAGCATCTAGATGTTTTTTTAAAGTACCTACTCTATCATACTGTCAGTAATTTATGTCTCTGTGTTTCTATCTTTTATGTTTTTGGAATACTGCTTTATTGATGTATAAATTACATTCAATAAAATGCACAAATCTTAAGTGAGTAGATCAGTACATTTGTTACATAGATATAAACTCATGTGACAATCACCAGGAAAAAGATTAGAACATTTCCATGACCCTGGAAAGTTTCTTCCTGTCTCTTTCTGGTTGACACCAACCCCCTTCCAGAGGTAACCACTATATTGACTTCTGTTAACATAGATTTGTTTTGCCTGTTATCGAACTTCACATAAATGGAATTATACAGAATACACTGTTGTTTCTAGTTTATTTTGCTCAACATAAGTGTTTTGAGATCCATTCATGTTGTTATGTATGTTAGTAGTTCATATCTTTATATTTCATCGTATGAACACAGAACAATTTCTTCTTTGTTCATTCTTCTATAGATAGACATTTGGGTTATTTCAAGTTTGGGCTATTATGAATAAAGCACCTATGAATATTAATATACAAAACTTTTTGTGGGTTATGTATTAATACTTGTTTCTTTTATGTATATACCCAAGGGTGGAATTACTTGATAGATATATGTTTATCTTTATCATAAATTGCTAGACCAATTTCCAAAACAGGTTTAACATTTATAGAGTTCCACTTGCGATGCATGAGAGTTCAAATCGCTCTACCTCCTTGCTTGCTCTATATGGCCAATCTTTTTAATTTCAATCATTCTGGTGGGTGTGTAATGGTATCTCATTTTGTTCTTATTTTGTATTTTTTTGAAAAGCGGATGTTTTTAATTTTAATGAAGTCTGATTTGTCAATTTTTTTCCCTCTTATGGTTAGTGCCTTTTGTGTCCTAACTAAAAAGCTTTTGCCTACCCCAAGGTCATGAAGATACACTCTTATGTTTTCTTCTAGGAACTGTATTGTTTTAGTTTTCACATTTAGGTCTGTGATACAGATTAAATTACTTTTTTATATAGTGTGAGGTGGGGCTCAAAGTTAATTTTTTTACCTTAAAAAATTTCAAACATATGAAAAAGTAGAATAGCATGATGAGCCCCCAAGTACCCATCATCCTGCTTTAATAATTATCATGGCTAATATTGTTTGACAAGTATCGTCATCCACTTTCCCTACCCCAGACTGGATCACTTGTATGAAAATTCCTGATATTATATAGTTTCATCTATGATTTCAGTATATAGCTCTAAGAGACAAGGCTTGTTTTAAAAAGTGCACATGATACTGTTATTATACCTACACAATTAACCATAATTCCTCAGTACCATCAAATATGCAATTATTACCCACATTTCCATGATTGTCTTATGAATTTAAAAAATTAATTTATTTGAATGAGGATTCAGACAAGGTGTTTACATTGATTTGGTTGTAGAGTCTTGCAAGTATACTTTAATTTAATTTAATAAATGTATCCCTACCCAGCCCCCCTTTTTAAAAAAAATATTTGTTGAAGAAATACAGACTTTTTTCCCTATAGTTTCCCACACTCCAGATTTTGCTATTTGAATCCCTTTGGTGTGTTTTAAAATGTTCCCTCTCTCTGCAATTACTGATGGTTAGATCAGCATTCCCCAAAGGGCTCCAAGACACATGCAAATTAGGGCCTAAGACTGGCTGGGAGATATTGGCAACAGGTTGATCTCCTCTAAACTGATTCCCCCAATTTTAGTTCTTCCTGTTTGATGGAGCACAAAGGGGAGGCATCTTTCTCCTGAGTAGCCCCATTCTTTCCCTGCTGGTCTCCCCACTGGGTCAAATATTCACTTGTGTCTTCCTTCGTCTAGTGTCTCAAAGTACATGGAGAACATGAGACAAAGAAGAGGGGATACAATTGTAAGAAGCTGCATTGCATAATGGTTAGCTAACTCTTGGGTTCTGTAGCCTTGCTGCCTGTGTTCAAATACAAGCTCTGCCACTTTGTGACTATGAGACACTGGGGAATTTACTAAACGTCTCTGAGCTTCCATTTCCTCCTTTAAGAAAATGGGGATACTAGAGTTCACCTAGTAATGTTATGAGGATCAAAATAGTTAATTTATGTAACATGCCTAGAACAGTGCCTGGCACATAAGCATATAAAAAATCTGCAATTCACTAAGAAAAATGTCAACAATCAGAATATATAATTTATAGAATAGGAAATACATATGCTGCTATTAAGTATATGAAAAAATAATGAATCTCATTTATAATAAGATATAATTTTTACCTCTCAGATTGAAAAAGATGGAAATATTTGATGATATGTTGCATCTGTGAGAGTGAGAGAAATCAGGCACTTTAAGAATTTGCTAATGAGAGTGTTAATCAGAGAGTAATTTGGCAATAACTAAAAAGAGTAAAAATGCACATATCCTTTTTCCCTGCAATTCTACTACTTAATCTTTATTCTATAAACTGTAAAGTACCTATGTACCAGAATATTTCATAAAGCATTTTTTGAGCTAATGGCAAAATGGTGAAAAAGAAAGTGATAAAAAGAATATAAATAGCTCTATTTATACTGATATGGAACAATGATAAATTGCTAAGTGGAAAAAAACAAGTACAAACTGTCAGTATATCATTTGTGTAAATAAAAGGGATTATGCAAACAAGTTTTTATTAGTTCTTGTATAAAAATACACAAGAAAGTGGTAACTTCATACCTTTAAAATGTTTACCATGTGCATGTATTTTCTAATTGAAAAGTTAGTGATACGACTGATGAAAAATACAACTGATAAAAGAATTATCTGTAAAAAAGTAATTTAACTTCATGTAGACTTGATTTATCATTGGAAAACAATTTAACTTACTAGCTTCAGGTGCTTTTGCAAAATTCGGCAAACTGAATCCCTGGATTCTAACTCAAGTGCAATCAGTTAAGTCAATTAAGTTAATCAATGGACCTGAATTGTTTCAGTTAAGGGCAACTCATGTTCCTGCTTTCTCATCTTTTAGGCTGATGGTAAGTATGCTCACCTGCTTGCAGAATTGCCAGAGAAGTGTCTGATGTGGTTTTTCAACAGCAATTCACAAAGGTGATGGAATTACAGAAGTTGGTCTGTTAGAATTTGAGGCCACTGGGCCAAAGTTAGTGGGGTGTCCTCCCTCTAGCTCACCACTACCGGAAGTATATGAGCATCTAAATTACCCCATTGGTTTGGACTTGTGGATCCAATCAACCTGCTCTTTCATCCTTGCCTTGTTCCTTGTAAGATGAATTTGGAGCATCACCGTCTTCCCACCACCAAGCCCACCTCAGCCATCTTTGACTTTTTCCTCTGCCATCTGCCCCACGTCCAATCCAGTGCCAAGTTCGATTGCTGCTGTCATCCCAACGTCTCCCCTCTCTGCCACTTTATCTCCACCCAGACAGCCCATAGGTGCACCTTGATGTGCCTTCGCTTGGCCCTCTGCTTGTGTCATCCTTCCACTTTGCTTTACTAGTAAATTGTTACTCAGTTTTCAGCACTCAGATTAAATTTTTCTTCTTTGTGAAACCTGCATTGAAATTTCCCCTTGAGGGTTACTATACTTCATACTTCTATTTTGTGCCCTCTACTTTGTGCACACCTCTTGTAGGCTTTGTAATATCACAGTGTAATTATGTGTTTTTCATGTGTGTTGTTCTCACCAGGCAGGGAGGGCCTCCAGGGCAGGAACTGATTCCCACCACCTTTCTAAACTCTCATTTATGGATTATTTTCTATGTGCTAGGTACTGCATAAGAATTTTACCTAAGCTGTCTTATTTCATCACTTCTTCAGCAACCCATGGGAATAGGTATTATTATAATATGATCTTTATTTTAGAGGTGAGGATTCAGAGAGCAGAGAGTTTAAGTAACTTGCTGAATTATGCTTTGGACTTTTCCTCTTTGTACTCTGCTGCATCATCTAGCCACGGGACCAGGCACGTGGCAGATGTTCAATGCTGAGTTACTGACTAATATTGTTGAATGCAAACGTCAGTGTCGATGCCACCTGTTCTAGGAATCCTTTGTAACCTATTTCTGCCAGTATTGCCTTCTCTGTGTTGCACATGAGCCTGGAAGAATCCTCTATTTTCACACTTCCCATGCTGACTTTGATCAGGTCAGTTTTCTAAGTCTGACAGGTGGATTTTGTGGATTTCAAATACACGTACCTTTTGGCAGGAATGAGCAGGCCAGGAGTGGGAGGCAGGACTGCTAAGCCGGCTCTGGAAGAAATGCTCCCCGAGTACCCAGGGTCGAGGCAGTTAATTTGCCCCAGTGGTGAGGAGGAAATTTCTTGTAAAAGCTAGCTCCCCTCAGAACAATGTAGCCTTTTATTTTTTAGCTTTGGAATGGAGCCTAGCTGTCCGTGGAAACAAAGAGAAGAGAGAATCACTGAACCAGTCTTGCACATAAAAAACTGACCATGTCTGTCTTTGAAGTCTCCTTTATGTCGTTTAGAAAACTTTGGATTATAGGGGTGTTTTTTCCTCCTTTTCTTCCTCAGTTCCTCATCCCACCCCAATTTTTTTTTTTTTTTTTTTTTGCAGAGAAAAGAGAGAACTGGATATAAGGGAACCTTTGAAACGGGGCAGAAGTCATTAATTAAGGTTCCCATTCATTCCTGCTGACACTTGCTCATCAATCAGATTTCCTCTTCGCATTCTGATGACCTTGCTGACCTGGGTCCTCCATACTGTCTGCCAGACAGAATTGAGACTCAGACCACACACCAGAAAAGAGGGAGTGGGCTCTGACTCTCGGCTTCCTGAGATTGAGGAGAAAGTGTCCAGGGACAAAGCTGGCTGGTCCGGAGCTCTTCTGGGTTGAGGTGAAGGGGCATAAGGAAGACATTTTCTTTGCGGAAGCGAGTGTTGCTCACTTCACACAAGCAGTGATCTATAGCAGCCCTTCCCTCTTCCCCCAGAACCCAGATCTAGCCACGGAGCTCGAGCCCAGCCAACTCCCAGGAAACAAGGCTAGCAATTCCTCTCTGCCAACTCAGCACTGCTGAAAGAAGTTAACAGCTCTACTCTTCTCTCAGAAAAGTGCAGGAGAACTGTTCTGCACATGGGGGTGGCATTTGGGCGGGTAGTCAGCCTGAGGTCTGAGACTTTTATTCCATTATCCATTTGTTCATTCATTCAGTAGACATTTACCTGGTAGCCACTATGTACTAGGCAAGTTTTGTCATGTATATCTTATCATACTTTTAAAAAATAGGATTAAAAATTATGTGTATGGACAAAAAACTTGGAAACAAAAGACACTTGTGGGGGAGGGTGAAAAAAGTGAAATCTATAGATTGTAGGTCTCTATGGGGTCGAAGACTTGCTGGAACTGGGATGATAAAACTGGAAAGATGAGAGGCGGAGATGATCAGAGAGTGGGGTGCTTGAAACTGAAATTAAAATTTCAATTATTGGTAATAACAAGGTACAGGGTATGACCACGGGAATGAGTGGCAAGGATAGGGTGGGACAAAATCACTGGAGGAGATGAGGTCGAGGAACACATAAGCCAGGATATAGGGTGGACTATATGACTATTGACATTATGTTTCAGTGAAATGATTAAGTGATAACTAAATGCGAGTAAGAGTGAGATATAATCTTCAAGAAATGAGGGAGCATGACTTAGACGTCAGTAGATGACAGTGACAAAGAGATGGTAGTGGGTCATGTAGTCTGGTGCCGTGATTAAAAGTGGAGAACTTTAGGGAGGAGGGGTGAGAATGGTCAACAGGCACCCCATTTACCCCACCTGGGCTCTACGGGATGAGGAGTTTGGAGATAAAACAGCTGCCACTTGAGAGGGTTTCTGGGGAAGTCCTCCTGGGAGAGTCAGATTTCTGTTAGAACAAGGCGGCCAAGGGAAAGTACAAGATTACAAATGTATGGGATTTGCTGATGACCGGCTCTGATGTCCAGGGGGATATGGTAGAAGGGTTTCCTCAGACATCTCCTGAGGTAGACAGCATCAGAAAAGTGGATAGAGAGAGCCAAGTGGGGAAGAGAGCCCAGAGGATGAGGATGCCTCAGGCTCTTTTCGGTGTCTGCTTTAAGCAGATGTAAAGGGCACATGAGAGTAACCCTGATGGTCTGTCTGAAGGCTGGTGGGGGGAAAGCTGTGCGTGTTGACGGATGGGGAGGAGGGACAGCAAGGTTCCTGTCAGGAGCACAGGGGTCTGGGAGGGGTGGTCTTCCTCTGCCTCAACCCAAACTCCGAGGCACTCTTCTCACTTGCATAGCACAAGGTGATCTGAGAATTTCTCCTGACTCTGTTGGATTTTTTTTCTGGTGAAATTGGGCTGCAGTCACTGGTTTAAAACCATCTGTTGACATTATATGGTCCAGACCTGCTTTGGCTCCCCTTATGAATGGGGGCATTGGGAAGTGTCCTGGCTGGCTCACTCCTAAATTTGGTTCCAAAAATACTGAATAACTCAGTTTGGTTGAAGATAATCACTAGATTACTAATGGACCATTTATGATAGGATATAAGTCAGGACATCTTTGATTCTGAGGTGTCTGGCAAAATATCAGGGAGTAACGTGTCATTGAATCTTAGTGTGTTCTTTGGGTCAGCTCTGCTAGTTGTGTGCACACTTTTCTAAATGGTGCACTGGGGATAATACCTTTTGGACTATTCAGATGAATTATAATATATTATAAATCTTGCTGCTTTGTAGGTCTTCACTCATTGTCATTATCTTTCATTGAAAGGGAAGATACCACCAGAGCAAAGTGTCTCTTATTCAGAATTCAGTTTCAGACTTGAATTCTTTGTTGAATCTTTGGTAAGACAATAGTTTTGGCCGGGCGCAGTGGCTCACGCCTGTAATCCTAGCACTCTGCAAGGCGGGTGGATTGTTTGAGCTCAGGAGTTCAAGACCAGCCTGAGCAAGAGCCAGACCCCGTCTCTACTAAAAAATGGAAAGAAATTATCTGGACAACTAAAAATATATAGAAAAAAATAGCCGGGCATGGTGGTGCATGCCTGTAGTCCCAGCTACTTGGGAGGCTGAGGCAGAAGGATCACTTGCGCCCAGGAGTTTGAGGTTGCTGTGAGCTGGGCTGATGCCATGGCACTCTAGCCTGGGCAACAGAGTGAGACTACGTCTCAAAAAAATAAAAAAATAATAAAAAAAAAGACAATAGTTTTGAGAGTTAGGCATTTTTGACAGAAAAGATTGATTCCCCCTCCCCCCCCTTTTTTAAGAGATGGGAATCTTGCTATGTTGCCCAGGCTGGCCTTGAACTCCTGGGCTCAAGCAACCCTCCCATCTCAGCCTTCTGAATTGCTGGAACTAGAGGCATGTGTCATTGAGCCTGGCCTAGATTGATTTTTTTAAAGTCTTAAGCTACCTTTCTATATCAAA